>PVKA01000435.1:128337-204276 GCA_004027165.1 Ctenomys sociabilis
AAAAAAAAAAAAAAAAAAAAAAAAAAAAAAAAAAAAAAAAAAAAAAAAAAAAAAAAAAAAAAAAAAAAAAAAAAAAAAAAAAAAAAAAAAAAAAAAAAGGTGTTGTAAAGGCTGAAAAAAGCAAGAAATAGAAGGAAGAGAAGAAGGAGAAGGAAGATGGAGATGAAGAGGAGGAAGAAGATGATGAAGAGGATGAGTATGAAGAGGATAATGAATAAGCTGATTCTAGTGCAGTTATTTTTTCTTACTTATAAAGGAGTCTATAAATCCCCCTTTGCACAATTCACTTCTTTTAAAGAAAAAAAACAGAAATATAAAGCTGTGTAAGATTTGTTTTTAAACTGTACAGTGTCTTTTTTTTTTGGTGTAGTTAATACACTACTAAATGTGTCTTTAGATAGCCCTGTCCTGATGGCATTTTCAATACCCACTAACCTTGCCTGGTACAGTGTAGGGGTTGCATATTGGGATGGAAATTTAAAGCAGGTTATGTTGTTGGTGCACAGCACAAATTAGTTATATAGTTTTTCATGTTCAGTTGTTTCTGATGCAGCTTATATGAAATATGTTGTTTTGTTAACCAGATACCACTCTGTAATTGCAGAAAAAAAGTTGCAACTGTTTTGTTGACATTCTGCATGCTTCTAAGTAAATGTATTTTTTATTAAAAAATGATTTCCATAGCTATAAGTGTAAATGTTCACAATTAGAAATTTGGAAATTTGTATCTCAAAGTAATGAGAACCATGAGGATTTGATATATTAAGCTTAGAGCCATCTTCAGTGAGGAGAGATAGAGATCATTAAATTAGTGGAAATTTTTTACAGTTACACAGTGGGAAAAGAATATCAGAGAACATGGGCTAAAATTAATGAAAAAGTAAATCAAGCAATTGAGAAGCTGTAGGAGGCAGAGGAGGTCGTCAGACAAAGGAGATGTTAAGCGGGGCAGCTTCCTGCACAGTGGCAGCACTTACGAGGTTCCCACACTTGGTCAAATGTTCTGCTTCAGGTTCTCCTGTATTAAGAATGTTTGAACAAGGTGCTCTGCATTTCACCTTCACTAGAACTTGTTCCTGGCTCTCTAAAGGAAAGTCAGAGCCAGCATGAAAGTGCATAGAAAAATTTGTGCTGGGATTCTCATTAAAACACCCAGGACTATAAGAAAACAGACAAAAGCTGGCCATAATACCTCAAGAAGAATGGAATGCCAAAAATCTGGGCAGAACTTCAGTTATCTGCCTCTTTGATGAAGAGGAGTAGAAAAATACATTCTTGGGAAAAGTGCCTGATATTGCCCGAGCCCAGGATCACAGTGAGGCCAATGACCTCAAAATATATAGGTGGAGGCAGGGATGAACACACTGATTTCCTGTAACTTTAATAAATTAACCATGGTTTGTAGTGATTACCAGGATTCTGAAGGGAACGACTTTATCTGCTAAATACTTAGAAACTATCTTTGAAATGAACCAAAACCAGACTTGATCATCTCCTGAGACAACCTTTCTTGAAGTCTTCATAGATGGAACAAATACTCTGATAAACAGCTTCTTCATGATATAGCAGGCAACTAGAAAGATTTAGGCATTTTTTTCATACACCTTAGAATCCTTAGCTGCCTAAAGACACCATCCATTTTGATCATTTTTCCAGATGCTGGGACAAAAAACCTGACATCCACAACTTAAAAGAAGAAAAGAGGTGCCAGGGAGATAGCTTAGTAGAGTTAGTGATTGCCTGGCAAGCACAGGATCCTGAGTTCAAATGATGGTACTACAAAAAAAAGGGGGGGGGTTATTTTGACTTGAGGTTTGTTTACTTGTTTGTTTTTTGAGGATTCAGTCCATAGTCAGTTGGTGCTGAGGAAGAAAGGCCACAGTGGACAATGCTTCTCATGGGATGGCAGCTAGGAAAAGGAGAGTGAGAGAAGAAGCCAGACAAAAGAGCATGCATCTCAAGGTAACCCCCTCCAGTGGAGCCTACCATCTGACAGCACATTTAGAAAATGAATTCATCCACTGAATGAATTTTGTGTCACATGATCCAATTGTCATCCAAACACAAAACTTTTGAGAGGCATATTAAACCTAAATCACAGCATCATCTTACATAAGAGTTACAAAGAAAAAAAAAAACAATAGATGGCTAGTGATAGTACATGGTCCTATAGAATGAGATAGAGTATTTTATAGTGAAAGAAGAACAGCAACTGAGCATACATCTTTAGATTAGTGAGAAGACCTTAGTCATTAAGGTGAAAATGATCCAACCCTCTTGGGTTTAGGAAATTGCCACAGGCTTCAGACATATACCTTGTGACTTAGATTGAGGTGAGCAGATTATTAAGTATAGCAGGTCTCATGAAAACTTATTCATCCTGTATTTAATTCACAACAGAACTATGAGAGACTTCACCTCATTTATGACTGAATAAACTCTAAAGTGATATCTACAAATTTGTTATTGGTCAGACCAACAGAAAGTTTTTGTCTAGGCTACATTGGGTTGAGTTGACAAGGTATTCTTTCAATCTGAAATCTGGCCAAACTAGACTAATTATATTAATTAAGCATCTGAATGTTGGGAGCTGAGAGGACAGAGATGTTATCCATTCATGCTTCTTTTTCTCTCTCCAAGTTTACCTGTCATTTAAACTTGGCTTACAATTCACTTCTTGTTTGCAATTAACCTGGAGTGAATTATATGAACTTAGTCACTTATCTCTGAATTCTCATATAGTATCATTTTTATTGAATACGTTATTGTGTATTTAATTATATATTATTTTGTTCAACATATTATTGTGTATTTGTAATTATATTTTAATTAAGTTGTGATTGTATGCTTATAACATTTTCTGTCTTCACTGTGACCATCAGTATCTCCTGAATGAGACTCTGCACTTTCATTTTACCTCTTTACTCTAACTTTCAACTCCACTCCAAGCTTAATATCATGGTTATTATATAAATAACATAAAATTAGAAATGTAGCTAAGTGTGGTGGTGCAAGCCTGTAATCCCAGCACACCAGAGGCTGAGGTCTAAGGATTATCACAAGTTTGAGGCCAGCCTAGGCTACATAGTGCATATAAAACCAGCCTGGACCACATAGCAAGACCCTGTTTCAAAAAACTAATATAATAATAAAAACTTAAAACTACATAAAGTTAGAAGTAAAAACAGAAAGTGTTAAAGAAGAAAAGGGATGAAATATTTAGACATAAAACATTTTAGCTTAGAAAATATGGTTTTATATTTATACATATTTATAAATTCAAAAGGATGTATACGATTAACTTTCTGAGCAACAATGTAATCACATCTCACAAATAAAAATAAAACCTATATATCATTAATTCCTTACATTATTGATGAATCCTTCTTGCCTAATACCGTACCGTTAGCACTAGGTAGGTGCTCAGCAGAAGGTGCTTGGGTGCATGTAAAACTGGATGAGGAATGAATACTGGGTACCAGTGCGGAAAGGTGCTGAGACGCACCTCATGCCTTCTCACCATTAACCTGCTTACCAGGGGCTTTCCGAGTTTTAGTTTTTCTTTTCTTATTAACATATGGAGAAACTGAAGCTCAAATGTTTAAATATTTGAACCAAGATCAAATAAAGAGTGAAATCATGGGCCAGAAATTTAAACCACAACCTCCCAACTCCCATTAAGGTCAGGTATTTTTTGCCACATGCTAACAAAATAAAATACTGATTTATATTCACAGAGGAAAGCAAGAGAAAGATAGAACCTCCATTATGTCAAATAAGGTTCAAAATTAGAAATGAGGAATTAATATACTAGAATGATTAGAATACCCTGGATTTATGATAAGGGTCTGTCTTCGGTGAGATACCGACTAGCAGAGAAGGTGCTGTTTTCACACTTTAGCTTGCTGTCCACTGTCCTTTAAATGGCACCGGCAGAATATATCTTAATTTCAAATCAGTCTGCATATAAAATACATGTTTGTGACACTCAAAAATTCACACATCTGACTTGGTCCTCATACTTGTGCCATGCTTATTTGAATGCAGATCCAACTGTGGATTTTGCAACCCAGAAGTTTAATACCAGATAGTTATGAAAGGTTGAAAAATTATCTTTAACTTCCGACCCCATACTTTAAATAATAGAGCTATGAAATGACATGTCTTTGCTGAAGTGACGTTTTATTTCCAAACAGCTCTTATTTAAACCTTTCAGATGTTCTTTTAGAGAACAACTAGAAATGCATGTTTTCAGTGAGGGACTTCATAACTAGATCCAATTCGTTTATGTTACTATAAGCATAAAAATCCTTGCTTCATATTATAATATCTTTTTATTGTAAACCTTATTTGCAATTATAATTTGAGTTCACATGCCTGATAGGGAAACAGCTTCTTTGGAGAAATATAGGTTAAAGAGTCCCTGGCATATGGTGAGAGCTTAGTAAACATTCATTGAATAAGTTGAAACTCACATACTTTTGTATTTTGGCAAATGAGTCTCTAATAAGAAATTAATGTGGCTTTGTATTATAGATTTCATTTCAGAACTGATGGTGGTTAGTAGACTTTTACTTTTTTCTGTGTCAAAAAGCATGATATGGGGCCAGGGAGATGGCTCAGTAGAATAAGCGCTTCCCTGGCAAGTGCAAGGGAATTTAATCCCCAGTTTTGCCAAAAAAAAAAAAAAAAAAATGATATCATTTCTCAAACTTGACTTTCATCAATACATGAAAATATTTTCCTGTAGTGAAAATTTAATCAGATGACATTTACCATGAGCAAACAAGTACTTTAGACTTAAAAAAAATCTTCATTATCTTTGGAACAAAATACCTCTATGGCTTATTGCAACTCATAAAATAAACTTCTTTAACATATTGCACTTTATCATGCAAAAAACTTATTCATATATATAATATATAATATAAAATATATATATATATATGTTTTATCATATACATATGTGATATATATTATATATGATGGATAGAAAATGTTTATATGTATATAACAGCCATTTGCTCCCAAGCCTGGTGTCTGTGTCCAGCTCAGTGCCTCCAGGGGCAGGGCTAGTGCAACATACTGTATTGAGATTGATCCCTGGTTCCTGCACTTGCCTAAACAGGCTCTTCATCCACTGAGCTATCTCACCTGCCCGAGAGAGATTTTTTTTGACACATATTCAAAAATAGCATTATTTAAAAGATATATACATATGGCATTTACATATCTTCCATTATACTATATTTCCCATTATGTTGTAACTTAATTAACAGAAACAAGATAGCATTTATGACATTCAGAGATATGAAGTTATATCCATTTATGGAAGAAGAATTTATTGAGCATTATTTTTTAAATTTTTTATTCATTTTAATGAGAAAAAATAAAATAGCAATGACATAGTTTCAAAACTGGTTGGTAGGAGAGTTACAATAATTAATATATTGCATATTGTTGTCTTTGTAGGAGTTATTCACAGGACACGATGCAGACATGATATCTTGTCTAAACACTATTGGTATAAACCTTTCTTCTCATTGAAGAGAAAGTAGCTGTCTATCCTATTTTGTATATACATATATGTATTTTTTTCACTATAAAATGGTTCTTTATTTGTATTCCCCTTTTTTGTTTTGTTTTGTCAAAGATGGATGTTCCATTGCTGTTAGAGAATATTGAGTATCAAATAGGTTAGGGTAGCAGTATTTGTTGAGATTTTAAAGGATTTTTAAAAATTCTTTTTAAAGGAAACATTAAAGAGAAACATAGTGAAAATGCAAGATGGGCTGATGATTTCTGTAAATATTTCTTACTGTCAGAGCTAGTCTAATATCTTCAGATTCAGAAGCTTTCTGTGTTCTCAGAAATAGCCCAGAACTCTTAAGCTCAATCTACTGATTCCCTAAGTTGCTGTGTGTTCTTAAACTAGTTGATCTCCTTTTTCCATCCTAATTTCCTGATCCGTCTCCTGCTTCACTCAGATTCAATGCATGATATCACTATTATGCTATTGGCCCAGTGACTTCTGGCTTCCTACTTCAACTACAGTACTAACACTTATTTTAGTGCTTTTCATTGTTCAGCTTCAACTTGCACCATCCTATGCGCTGATGCGAGTTCTCAGTACCAGAGTTCCATGAAGATCAGAAACTTTCTCACCCTACCATGCATCTTCTGTGTGAATATTAACACCCAAAATTGCATCCAGTATCCCATGTTCATGAGTTATGGGACCTCAGTTTTTTATCTAGATAGATCTCTCTCTGTGGATAACTTTCTAGGTTCTAAACTTCAAAATAACTGAAACCTAACTTGTTATATTTTCCTCATCTTCCATCTTAAATCTTACAAATGTCTTCCATCTGTGTCTTTTGCAGTCTTATTTTTATTGCAGCATTATAATTCCCCTAAATCAATCAGCACCCCAACTCCAAGGTCGCCTAGTATTTCCCTCCCAAATACCTGTATAAAGTTAAGGTATTTAAAGGTTTCAACTAGAAGCATATAAAATTTTGTGAATGGATTGTATCAGTATTATTTTTTTATCAGATTCTTATATTTCAATCAATTACTGAATCCTATTTAAATATTACAAAGTAATATTGTCAGTGTTAGAAAGCACTTCAATGATCACCTAAAATATCTACCTTCATATTGTTTACCCCATCTTGTCCTAATGGTTTAGTCATAAACCACTAATTTATTTTATGAATAGCCTTCTAATTTGGTCATTGTGGTAGATTAATTAGTGGGCATCTTGCAACACCCAGCTGAACTGGGTCAGCATTATTCTGGATATGGAGTGCCCAACTGAAGCTTGCTACTAACAGCATAAAAGGAGAACTAGAGGGGAAGATGGCTTGCTACTGATGGATGGTGTGCATGTGCTAGAGACACTTGCTGCCCTGGCTTCCTGATGTGAACTCAGTTCTCATTATCAGAGGAGCTGGAGTCCTTGCTGTCACTGATGATGGCTGCAGTTCTCTTTAGGGGAGCTCTGGTCCTTACATTGAGCATTGGTTCCTGGGTCTAGTGCAGATCCCTCAGCCTGCTGGCACTGATCATTTGCCCTTCTGGCACAGGCTTTCTAGCTTCCATCACTGACCTTTGGGCCTTCCCAGTGAAGAGCCTTGATACAGACTTGCATGAGACATTGTCACGGGCTCTTGACCTCTGGCTCCCTCACAGCAGACGTTGCCATGGTTTTTAGGACGTTGGCTGAACTTGTGCAGGACATTGCCATAGGTTTCGGGCCCTCAGCTGGATTCTTTGGGTCTCTAGTGCTTCGACAGATCTCTTGTACACCTCTACATTTGGCTTGGGTAAATATTATAAAATAATCATATAAATGATGTGTCCTGTATTCAATATATTCTTTAGCAAACTCTGACTACAACAGTCACTTATCCTAAAGTCTCCATACTTTAAAGCATCCTGCAAACCACAGTCTCCATTAGTCACCTTAAAATAAATACTATTGTATCTCAACTCTCCTGAAAATATTAACAATAATCTATAACCTACCAAAAGATTTTAAAAATGTATAGTCTTGATATTTTAAAAGAACTTTAACATTATTTCGGTTTGATTCTCACAACTAGTCTTGACACACAGTTGCATAATGTCATAAATAATTCCCTCACACCCAGCACCTCGGGAAGGAAGCACCTTATAAAAGCCCCTTAAGCTTTTCTCCATCAGTGAGCTAATCCTACCAGATAATAGATAAGGTAGATAATTTGAACTCTGCAGGAAATGATACTTTTTCTCCACGATCCATTTTATTGTCCTGGCTTAGAAATACATCCATTTCACCAAAAATTTGTCCAAATGGAACCTTGTTAAGGTAATACCTATGATGTAGTTATGTGGTCATTTTACTATTATCCATAATAAAAAATAATACTCACTAATCATGTTCATTAGGGAGAAGAATTAAAATGCAACATGTGCATATATCAACTTCCTGCTTTGAACTGTCTATATTATGTATCTCAAAGATATTAGTAAAATATTTTATACAAATAGGTAAAACATAAAATATGAAATGTTCTTCATAAAAGCCAATAGCAATCATCACAATCGTAATATCTACAACACTAGTTAATGTGGTGTCCTGATTAAGGAGAAATAGACTGTTAAAAGTTGATTAGATAGAAAATTGTTTCAGTTATTTTTGTGATTAATAATTGATAGGGATGGTCCCCTTAATTTTTTTTTTTTTTTTGCAGCACTGGGGATTGAACTCAGGAAAACTGTGCTTGCCAGGTTAATACTTATTCTACTGAGCTATCTCCCTAAGGCCCTCTTAAATTTGTAGTCAGAAATTTATTTATGTTCATGCAAGAATGGGGTTTACCAATTAGATTTACTAAGTGGGTATATAATATTAGACCTATTTAAATGCAAAACAATGAGACATCTACTAGAGAAGATTTTCAGTTCCCTCTCCTCTGATTCTATTTATTTCATGGATCCACTTATTATTCCAAATGCAGAAAATAAGCTTTGGGCCAGGGAGATGTCTCATTGGGATAAGCGCTTCCCTGGGAAGCTCAAGGGCCTGAGTTCAATCCCTGGTTCTGAAAAAACAACAACAACAACAACAAAAAACCTTGATACACTAATTCTGATGACTACTGAAATCTATGAACCAAAGTGTGCTCTAAAATATTCAATGGTCTCCTAACCTTAAGCAGAAATAATTTTCAAATATCTGTGAGATTTATTTGAGGGGCTTATGATCGCTGTTTGTGGAAAGGCAAGTTTAGAGAAGATATAAATTCCACTTAAATATAAAACTATAAAATTGTGAAGTAGGCACAAAGTCAGTATATGTAACTTGGAAATGAGAAAATTTGTTTATTGTAAACATAATTGTCAATTCCAGGAAAACAAAATATTATTGATCAAAATATTCAACATTTATCCTGTTTTTATGAATTTTTAGGTTCCTCTGTTATTCTTGAAGATAAACCAACATTATCAAAAAATGTCTCAGAAAATTGTAGTCACTTAAGTTCATTATTGAAAAGAAGAGGAAAAATAGAAATAGAATGAAACAGTCACATAAGTATGTTTTTTAAATTAAGGCTTAAAAAATTCTATGGCTATGTGAGATCACTGAAACTTTTTTCCCTTTAGGCGGATTTTCTTTCCAACCCACAAATGTTAGCTAACTCTAACAGACAACCTTATGCTAAGAACTGCTCTAAAGATTTTATATCTCTTGACTAATTTGACTGATATTTCTACACCAATAGTATTGGCTCCATTTTACAGATAAATTAACAGAGACACAAAGGAGTTTAATAACTTTCCTAGGTAGTGCATAACTATATAGTAGTAGTGCCACTGAAATGTCACTATTGTGCTGAACACAATGATTTACAAAGAAGGCATTGGTTTTTATTAAGTTTCCAAATTCTAATGAGTATAATTATTTGAAAAATTTTAGCAGTACAGACAAATAAGAATTTTTCCTAGAAGACAGTTCATAAGCATTTAGAGAGACAGCAAGTAAAATCTGAGTATTAATCCAAATGAAAAGATGTAATAAAGAACCCAGAACCTCTGTATAATTCTGAGAATCTAGAATTCTAAGTACATCACTAAGTACTGATGATAATGACCAGCCAGAAAACTCAGCGAACTAAAATACTTGTTTAGCCAGGTGCAGTGACCAGGGTTCAATCCCTGGCCCCAGCCCAGAGGTGCGCTGAGATGGCAACTAAGACTGGGTGTGATGGTTTGCGCCTATAATCCCAGTGCTTGGGAGGCTGAAAACAGGAGGATCCTATGAGTCGGATCTGTGTAGTGAGACCCTGTAGACCTTGTACTAAATACATAAAAATAAATATTGATGATAGTCAGCCATATAAAGTAATTCTTATGAGCAAAGGGGTATACAATGTACTATATTCCTTATGGGTTGATCTTCTTGGAAATGTGCATGTTGTGGAGTCTATTTCATGGGTGTCTTTGAAAGGACTACATACATCTCGAAGATGCTCCTTAACTGATAAACAAAACTGTTTCAGAGCAGATGTGGTAGAGTTTGCCATCCAATCAATTTCCTTTTCCAGTGTACTCCAATTGAAATGTGTTTTGCTCAATAAAGCAGTAAGTAATCACCATGGCATGATAGAGAAAAGGGGAAAGAAGAGAAATAGCTGCCCTGAGAACTAAGTTGTTCAAAATAGGACTGAATAGTCAAAAAAAAAAAAAATAACTGCATAGAACGTGTCTCAAAGATAAAACTTTGACAATAACTTTTATAGGATTTATTATAGGATTTTAAATTCTGTATAAAATTATCAGTGAAACACTAAACATTGAACAACCAGAGAAAAATGAGTGTGTGTGTGTGTGTGTGTGTGTGTGTGTGTGTGTGTGTGAGAGAGAGAGAGAGAGAGAGATATCAAAAAGATTGAAAAGAGAAGATGGATATAGGTCAGTATAAACTATACATGAGTTGATAGTATTTGCAAAACATGTGAAAAGTAAGAATAAACTCAGTATGAAAGAATGTCCTCCCAGATCCATCTAATCCTCTGGAAAGCATTTGAAGTTCATTACCAAAACTTTATTGTAAATCATCCATAATTTTCATATATAATAAAATTTTACATAATTATATAGCAAACTTAATGTAGACATTTTTCTATGGCATCAACTTAACCTTTTAATAATGTTGATTTAATGTGTCTTCAAATTGTTGTTAAATATTTACAGGAGACAAATGACTGTAAAGCCTAGAAATTAGGAGGAAATTAACAACCAAAGTGTGGCTTTGAACACAAACATCAGTGGAGAAAATTAATTACGCTAATATTTGTGTATCAAAGGAAAATTTAAAAGTTCTTCAGGCTGAAGAAGGCTAAAAACTTGAAATTCTATTAAAAAATAGAAGAGTACTAGAAATTCACAATTCAAAACAAGTATAAAATTTATTTTTTATTCATCTTATTTTGTGTTTTATGTGTCTAAGTAAAATTTACTGATAACATCAAAAGTTTTCAAGATTCAAATTTACTTATAATAATATATAATGGCAGATTCACTTGAGAAAAAATGCTTGCTTATAAAAATAAATGTACACTTACCATTTGATCAACAATCTTTTCCCAGATACTTATGTAAATGAAAAATTTCACACTAAAATTTGTGTGCAAATGCCTATCCACATTATCTATAATCATCAAAAAATCATTCAAATATTCTTCAACTAGGAAATGATAATCTATGATATTCACATATCAGGATAAAATTCACTAACAAAAAGAACAAAGTTAGGACTCATGACATGGCTGAATCTCAAATTCATTATGTTAAGTGGAGAAAGTTAGCTTTAAAGGGCTATAAAAGGTATACTTTCATTATATGAAAATTTTATAGGCACCTAAAATTGTACCAGATGTCAAGGGCTGAGGATTACCTAAAATCTCAACTGTTAAAGAGTACAAGAAAAATTTTTATAATGATGTATTCTATTTTCTGTCTTGATAGTGACAGTTAAATATGTAGTCAAAACTTACAAACTAAAAATGAAAGGGAGAGAGGATTTATAATGAAAGGGAGAAAATCTTATTTTATTTTTTATTAATTGTATTGAGAAACAAATAGCAATCAGACAGTTTCAAAACCAATTAGTATGACAGTTTCAATAACTAACACAATCCATGTTGTTGTCTTCATAGTGGTTATTCATAGTACAAGATGCAGACAGGATATCCTATCCAAACAGTATTGGTACAAATCTTTCTTCTCACTGAATTAAGAGAAAGTACCTGTATATCTATCCTTTTTATTATGTATAGATACAAAATGGTCCTTCATTTATGTCTCCCTTTTATGGTTAGTTTTGTCACAGATGAGTATTCCATTGCCATTTAAATATTGTAGGTGCATGAATTCAGCAAAATAATGCAATATAGTCCTGTAGTCCATAATAGTAGTGGGTTATCCATAGGACTGGCAATGTCAGAAGTTGTTGACTTGAGCCTTTCACAGCTCAGCATATTAATATGGCTTTACTTTTTATACCTCATTTTTATAATTTTCTGCTGGATGGTTAAGACCAAGATAAAGCAAGACCTATATAACAATAAATGTAACTTTTGTATCTGATAAGTTCAGTCAAGAAACTCTGCACTGCAGTTAGTAGATCCTTCATCAGTGTCAGCCATGTGGATGAGTCATGGCCATTGCTTGACCAATTTGCTCTCTGTGAAAGCCTGAGAGAATGTTTTCTCTCCATGTGACTCTCCTTAGACACACTCTACATGCTCGTCACCTGAGCAATGTATGAAAAAGATGTGGTATTTTTATACAATGGAGTACTACTCAGCTATAAAGAATAATAAACGTGGAGCTTTTATATTTAAGTGCATGCCACTTGATTATATGCTCACAAGTGAAATATGCCAGACTCATATGTGTAAATGTCATATAATCTCTTTAGTGTAAGAACTCAAAAAAATAAATCAAAATAGAAAGGTGTAACAATTAAAAGGAAAGCGAGAACTTAAGGATTAAACAATGAAGAGAGGGCAACAGAAAAGCAGGAAACATGATAGGGGTAATACCACATATTTATATGCAGAAGATGGTTAAGGCAAAGATCCTCTTCAGCAGGTTTTTGAAACCAGCAGTTAATTGGTAGGGTTCTCACCCTGACTAACTATATATGCTGATACCTGTGCACTAAGCAACTACACTGAAGATAGCAATGTGTAATAGTAGAGTCATGCTTGGAGAGAATTTTACTGTGTACAAATTAGGCACAAATCATGATTCAGTCATGATTTACTTTGTATTTTATAGACCATTCCAAAACATACAAAATGCAATATAAACTTTTATCATGGCCTCTGGAATACAGTTATGTCTTATGAAATTTAATTTTTATTTTTTGTATCACAGACAAAGTTCTAATCCTCAAAGTAGAATAAATGAGTCAGAAATTTCCTTGAATCATTTCTCTATAGTTGTATAACATCATCATTGCATAGATAATTTTGTGTAATTTTTAAACCTTCCATTATATCAGAAACCTTCCATTATATTAAAAATTACATTTTAAAATACTTTTATTATTGTTATTTATTAGTTTGATTCAATTTGATAAATATGATTCATCTACTCTTAGTCTTTAAGTAGTTTCTATGTAAATATAAAATATAATTTGAATTTAACCAGACCTAAGCTATGTTTTAGTCTTTAAAAAAAAGCTATAGAAATACAGTTTCTCACACATAGTATGATATAATATTTGGTAGAAAAAAAGAAGTAAACATAATAACAAAATTATTCTTGTATATACATATATATGTAAAATTCAATATTACATAACTATCGATATAGATAATAAATTAATAGCACTATTTTGTTTCAATAAGGCTTATGTTACAGTTTATCGAGATGTTGGGAGAAAATTACCATTTGAAAGGATTTCCAGCCGACTACTATGACTTTTTTTTGTTTCTGGAAGCCAGAGTTCTCTTTTTCACCACTAAGACACAGCCAATAATACAGATTCAGGATATGAAAAACGTAAGGTATTTTCCTTACTTCATTTACATACACATAGCTTTTACATAAACTAAGTTCTGTGTCTTGAAAATCTTCACTGAGCAACCTACTGAGTTCTCAAATTCAGTTTTCTCTCGTCTTTTCTTTCCCTACTCTGACAAAAGTGCCTCAGTGTAACGTCCTTGTTCTTCGTACTGTGGAATGTGAAGAACCTAGGAGCACTAATCCGGCTGTGGTCTTGGGAAATCACCCTTCACTTCCATCCCTCGCAAGTACGTGATCACTGAAACTTTTTACTCTGCCTTCTTCAGGTACATTTTAGTCTCTCCAGTGTGGCATGGCTAGTCCATCATACTTCACCTATATCAGTCCAAAAAGTCCTTCATTTTCCTTGACTCTAACCAATCCCTAGCTTCTGTGTACATTTTTCCTATGGGGCCTCTCATTGCTCAACACCCCCGACTCTCTATGTTTCAACAGCATTAGGCAGTTCAAGGTTCTGTTCTTTGCTTTTCCTTTTCTTTTTTAGGTACATATGTGTACCTTTATTGCATAGATTTGGTGGCTGTACACAACAAATTTTAATTCCTCTCTCATCCTCTTAATATTTCCTCTTTATCTCTTCCTCCAGTCTCCTGACCCCCTTTCATTGGAGGGGTGCACATTTGCAGTTCATAACATTCGCATTCCTTGCGTGTAGCTGGTGCATGTACATGACATCTTATTTTTTTCATGTCTTGTATCTCCCTTCCCCTCTGTCCATCTCTGGATCCCCTTCTCTTTGATCTCCCTAATTATTGTTACTAGCCGCCTTTTAAACTTGTGTGTGATTTGCTTCACTTAACATTGTGGTCTCAAAATGCATCCATTTGCCTACAAATGAAAGAAGTTTTTCTTCCTTTGAACATAAAATATTTAGATGCCCCCAAATAAAAGACCCAGTAAAAAATATAGACAAGCAAAAGACATTGCTGGACATTAGGGTGAAGTATTAAAATGATACTGAGATACTATCTTATCCCCCAAATAATGTCCATTGTCAAGAAACCAAATGACAACAAACTCTTTATAGGCCACAGGATAAAGGAACACTTCTATACTATTGGTGGGAATATAAACTTGTATAACCAATTTGGACAGTCAGTGGGGAAATTCTTCAAAAACCTGAAACAAGAAATTCCATTTAACCTGGATGTCACCCTTCTTGGCTCCTTATGGAAAGAGTTAAAAACAACATTTTACAGTGACACAATACATATCCACATTTTTAGTGTACAACTCATAACAGCTCAATCTTGGAAGCAGCTTCTATGTCTACCAATAGTTGACTAGGGAAGCAAACTGGCATCTACACACAGAGCTTTCTTGTCTTTAAATCCTTGCCATGATTGTCCTTCTGGACAGCTTCTTTAAATATACATTCGTGCTACCTGGTATTTGTGCATCTAGTTTTTAATTCCCACAATAACTCTGTAAACTCTCTCAGAGTAATGGTGAAATTATATTCACTCTTAGATCAACACCTCTTCAGATGTATATACTTGAAAATGAACACTTTGGCTGTTTTGTTGTTAGTGGCTTTAGGATGAATAACACAAAACAAAGGCAAGATATATTTAATATTAAGTCATAATTTAAATCCATGTTTCCCTTCCAGTTTTGACCCTAATTGTTAACTCTGTTCATAAATGCAGCTTAGCAAGGCTTGCAAAGCTGCAGTTACTTTATCCTCCACAGCCATGCCCTTAATGATGACACGCCAAGCCTGTCTGACTCTGGATCATTTCTCATTTGAATTTGTAGAGTAGACCAGATTTGGTCCTAACTAAAATGAGAGAATGGAATTTATCTGAGCTTACAAAGAACAGCATTCTTTATCTTTCTTTGTAGGAATATATTTCAAAGTTGAAGAAAGTGATGTTTTTTAGGGGAAAAAAGCATTCCTAACTTCAAAGAAAAATGCATTCACCTGTCATCTTACACCCCATATGGAACAACCTTTCCCACATCTACGGAACAAGTTTCAAAATCAGAGTATAAAACACTCTACACTTGTATATTTTCACATCATTTGACTGGCTGCTTTGGTACTTAAATAGAAATGTATTTTCATCTTATTGTGATACTTATTGTCACTGTTCTGTGGCATGGAATGGTTTCTCACATGTGAGCACTTAGAGCTAAAGTTAAACAATAAATACTAATCATATGATGGGGCTCAGAAGAGACCCTTTTATCCAGATGTGATTTTCTTTTCTTCATTCTACTATTAAAAGGAAATATTGGTGGCAGTGGAAGTGAGGGATTTGGACCAAAGGTTGGAGATCAAAGTAAGCTACTATGTATCTCAATTAATGTCTAGATCCTAGAAATGTTATGCATGTCCTCATCATAAAATAAAGTAATAATAATTTTAATATAATTCATCTGGTTATCTTTTATCATATTTTAAAATAATTTAGAAAGCAAATCTGGTTATAACCAGGTTTTAATTTTTCTTATTCTAAACCTACTTCCCTATGAGTGGGTCCCCTGCATCGTAGCTGTTGATTTTCTGTCAGCACCTTGGCTTTGTACAACATTCATGCATTCACAAGTTCCCTCAACAAGCATATCCTGGGCAAGACACTGACCATACTATGTACTAATTAGACACTGTGCCATAAAATCCAGCTCAGAAATACATCACTGCATACACACTACCTGTAGGGAATGCACTATAGTGAATGTGAGCCCGCAAAAACTTCTGTTATATGGAGGAGCAAGCCTACCTTCTTAGCACACAATTGGGTACTATTTCATTATAATTTGATGTTTGGGCCTCTCTTGTGCCCATCTATTATATTGGCCTATTTCCAGGTCCTGTTCTCAGGTAATTCTCAATTTTATGCAAGCATGCTTCTTCTAGTGTACTTATTAATTTTTCCTTTTTTAAAACTTTACCTTTTAATGGCTCTTTGATTCTAATATTTGGGTAGAGATGGTCTCTTGTGGATACTATCAGAGATAAGTGTAGGGGCTATTTTTTAATCTCACTATACATATTGCATTTTAATTATTTTTAATTGGTTCTCTTCCTTAACTTTCCAATCCTGCTCTGCAAAACATATGTTGACAAGAGCAGCAATGCTGACTGTCTAAAGAGTTTTTAATTCACTAAATGCTTTAGGGGCAGAGATACTAACAGTTGATTCTCAATTAAGAACCAGGAAACACTTCAAAGAGACAGGGGCTAATGCTACATACAAATGTACTAAAACTTAAAATAAGGCCAAGCTTACTTACATCAAAGCACCTTAGACTCATGGTATTATCCAAAAGGTCAGGAAAATGACCAAACATTGCTCTCTTTCTTCAAAAATTCTGACTGCTTCCTGAACTACATCCTGCTCACATCCTGGATATTAAATCCCCTCAAAGCCTTTTGAAATAAAGCAGCTCCCAAGTCATTTGCAGTGGTTTTAGGTTTCCAGGCTTGGCAAAATTTTAAGTTTTGCAGAAAACCAAATGCAGTAAACAGAATCCTGCCTTAGTGTTATTAAATAAAAATTTCCTTAAATTTTCCTCAAGAAATAACTTGCTAGTTATTTGATTTTTATTGCCCTTTAATTATAAATGAATCCCCATTCCCTGAAAATATAAAATAAAATAGCATTCTTCTTAGCTGTTACTTAAGTCTTTTAAAACTAGAGCACATAACCCTAATATAAAGATGGAAGTAAATACATACCATTTGTTTGCTTTATTATATTCTTCTTAAAAATAATCTCAATGTAGTTTCTAGAGTAAAATAGCATACAAGTACTGTTAAACCAAATCATTTAGGCAAATTTGCAACAAAATGTTTTTCTATAATTACAAAATAAGACACTTTTTGCTTACAAAAACTGTTTGGTTGGCCTTTTCTCAAAAGTGGCTTTAACGCCCGCCAGCTGTCTCCATCTTGGCCTGGCAGCAGGGGCATAATAACCCTTTCTTCATTCATGGTGCCTCTTTCTAACATTCTTGCACTAAATCTAGCAGAACCTTGGAGACTCTCATGCAAATATTATGAGGGAAAGAACTTCCAAAACCTCAGTTCTCCAGTATTGTTTGCTTCTCTAGCATTTAAAGGACAAGCAGACAAGAAGCAATCAGTTTGATCAAAAGTTGTTATTACTTTTATTTCTTAGCATAAAATATGTTTTGTGTTTAGCGACACAGTTACAGATATAATGGCAACTACAAACCTCCAGCTGTAGGTTACTATGACCTTTTAAGGGGCCAGGAATGTAGCTCAGTAGCACAATTATAAGGTCCTGAGACTGATGCCCAGCTCCCATCCCACTCCACCACATCCAATAAAAGGACTTTTAAGAAGAACAATAAGAAGACATATCTTGCCATCAACAGTGTGTCTGCAAGAATTCAAACTGTGAGTAGTAAAACGGTCCAGCATCATTTGCATGATTGACATCTTTGGGGAGATGGAAACAATTGCCTGTAGTAGGCCTTCCTAACTTTTTATGTCTGATAAGCCTAAAACATATAATAAATTCCCGTTTCTGATTAGACACAGTGGCTTGTGGGGGTCTGGATGTTTGTTTTCTCCTGCAATTTGAGAAAGACCGCTCCATAACTTATGGGAATTTTTTAAATCTATGATGGAGTTGACCAAGCCAAGAAGGAGACTGTTACCTGGCTGTGCCCGCACACTTTGGCATCCACATTGCACACCAGGAGGAAGATAGAGAGTGATATGTGTTTTCCCAGCAAACTGTGACCAGCAGAAGGAAAGCGCTGCATATTAATTTTCCCCATGTGTAGAAGAGCTAGCTAATAGAAGGACCTAGTCAATGATTAAATAGGGTCTCCTAAAGTGCTAAATTTTCCTGCAATAAAGTTATACAAAGCACCTACTAGGTAATACTAGGTGATAGCTTCAGGGAGTTATTATACAATAATAACATGGCTCATTAGGAGACCTCGGATGTTATAACAATACTAGGCATAATAATATAGTACAGTGGCACAGTACCTTATTTCCCACTTCAAATTTTTGGACAATTATTTAACCTTAGGTAACTTTATAATTCTGAGTCACTGTGTCAAATTTTACCCTACACACATCTCTATACCCTTATCTTACTCGTATGAGATAATAATGGACATTATTGTTCACTTAAAAATCTAATCACATTGAATGCTATGAAATGTGCTGTTCATATTATACTTAGACTCAGATTTAAAAAATAATAGTGACAAACAATACAGAAACTCTTAACTGGGATGAAAACAGTTCTGGATGGCAGATGTCGGAAAGATTTGGAGTTATTCTTTGATAAGAATGACAACACTCACTTACAAAGTTTCCTAAGAAAATGCCGCCACAGTAATGAGCTCTTTGAACTATGCACAGTGAATCGATACATCCCCAAAGTAAATGATCCACATATTGATTTGGTGTGAGGCAAGGAAACTTAAGTCCAGGAAAAACCTGGTAAATTTTAATGAAATTAAAACAGATATAAAAGGAAAAGGAAGAAAAACCTTCATTCTTGTGTGTGGGTGTGTTGATAAATTAATTTTGATAATCTTGATAATTGTTAGTGGTAAAACAATATACTGTAGCCCTTTACCCAATGGGATTCAATCCGAGGCACGGTTGAGGAAAGACAACACACGCACGGCTAAGTGTAGCTCGGTTTTGTGTAGCAGCACAAATGGCGCCAGGGCAAATTCTGCCATCGTGCCATTCACGCACTGAACCAGTTGTGAGTGCAGAGGAAACAGAGCAGCTAGTAAGGACCAATCAAGCTTCCTTGATGAGCTCTAAAATTGTTGCTTTGTGTTGAGAGATATTTGTTGTTTTTATAGGACTTACATTTAAAGCAGATTGAAAAAAATACCATTATGATGTCAAGAAAATAAATATGCAGGGTTTTTGTCTCTTTTGATTCTCATACCATATTATTCCACTTATTTAATAAGTATAAATGAAGCACCATACACCCGGAGAATCAGAAATGAATAAAAGAAACACAAAACTCAGTGTTCTAGTAGGTCTTACATTGAAAGAAGGGAGAAAAGATAACGAAGAACATAAATAAGTAAAGTACATGTAATGTGATAAAATGTGTTATGACACAAAGTAAAGCAAAAATAGGATAGGAAATACTGAGAGTATGAACGGGGATTTTTTTTTACTTGTACATATTTATGGAACATAATGACTACATTCATGGCAAACAGCTCATGCAAGTACATGACTCAGCCTAAGCCCTTTTACATCCCCTCTCCCAACTGCCCTGTTTCATTTAGCATAGAGTTTTATTAGTAGTGCTAGAAGTTTCCCTAGATTGGATGCTATTGGGATAAAGCCACAAAATGGTATAGAAAAGAACTGCACATCTCCTTTGGTACAGAGATTTCCATGTGTAAAGAACCTAAATATGTCTTGTAAGGCCTAGTGATTGCTATGAAAAATGAAGGTGGTTCTTGCTCGGTAAGGAGCATGAAAGGGAGAAGACTGTGACAGTTCTGAGGAGACAGAGGTATAGGTAGAGGGCCATGGAAGCTGTTATATTTAAAGTGAGATGGGAAGTTGGAAGAAGCTTTTAAGTGGAAGAGAAACAGGATCTAATTTTCATTTTCATAGGCCATCTCTAGGTTTTACTGTAGGAATAAAATGCTGGCAGTTAAGGGCAAAATATGGAAGAAATGACCGTAATCCAGCCACCACAACAGATTACCATGACTTAGTGACTACAGTCACACTATTCTGTTGCATTCGTTGCTAAAGGTTGAATCTGCACAAGTGTCACTGGGCTACAGTCCAGTGTCAGCAGAGTCATGTACTTCTCTGGAAGCTCTAGGAGACTAACTGAGCCCTTGGTTTTGCAAGTTCGCAGTGATTCTCCACATTCTTGGCTCCTCAAGACTTCTTCCAAGTTCATACCCTACGTTGCTGCATCTCTGTACCTGTTTGTCCATAGTGCTCACTCCCTGTGACTCCCTCTATGTTATGTTCCTTTTCATCACATGAAGGAAGGAGTATCCATTTTGAGGGACCCATGCACTTAGATTGTGCCTACTGAATAATCCACACACGGTCTCCATTTCAAAGCCCTTAAATTAATCACATCCATAGAGTTTCTTTCTCCATATATGATAATGTATTCATAGGTACTGGGGATTAGGATAAGGGCATTTCTGGGTAGTTATTTTGTTTACCAAAGCAATTTACCATAGTCTGACTTTTAATACTATTACTTTTATTTTTACACTGGCCTTGTTCCCTTTACAAAAGTACTAATTCTTTGTTTTATAGTGGGCTATTCTATGTCACTTTGTAGCCATGTCTGGTTTCCAGTGCCCTGTCTTTCATTGTTTGGCCTGTGTCATTATTTCCTTAACTTATAGTTCCATTTTAATCACCAGAAAAACAAAAATACTAAAAAAGAGTAGATAATGGAATAGCAAAATGACTTCTAGACTATAAAAGCATCATTGAGCTTTGAAATCTGTGATTTTTCTCTGTGCATAGAAAGTTTTATCTTCACATTTGGCACAAATACAAAAGGATTCATCCTGAAGATGAATTCTAGTGTGCTAAACCACCATCTGTGTGAAGACAGAAGGACAGCCCATGGGACAGATGGATGTAGCTTTCCACTGTATGACTCCATGATAAAAGTCCTTTAAATAGAATGATGATGGGCTCAATAAGCCAAGTGAAATATTTGTCATTATTATACTCTAAGCATTTTTTATTTCGAAAGATTTTTCATTGCTTCTCAAACATATGGTTAGTCTAATCAGATGGGTTTTTTTTCTCCAAGATGAAAGTTTAGGTTAATATAGTGAGCCCCATTTAAATTCCAGGTAAAGACTAACCACGGCTCATCGAATCTGATGCATCTGATTGATCTTTGGAATGAAAGTCTTCATTAAATTATCAAAGATAATAGTCACCTCCATTGAAGGATAAGCACAATTTGCAAAGAAAACATTAAAATCTACTTCTGTGATATTTTGAGACTTAAGTCAGCACTGACAGCTAATGAGAGTGACTGAGGAATGTGAAGATTAAAAGATCAGTACGAATCCAGAATCAATTTATGAATTTCATGAGTCATAAGTGTTCCTGCTGTTTCCTCCAGGCCTCCCCAGCCTGCAGGCACACACGGGGCAGTGTTCAGAGCTGGCAGCATGTTCTGGTGACACTTGCTCCCCACCTGCATGCATAGCATACCGGCCACCTCCTCATGAGCTGTCACACACACAGAAGCAGGGCCCTCGGCTGGACCCGCTCTTCACAGGCACAGTGGTTCCCTCTCCTTCTGTCCTGGTCCTTTCATGGGCCTGTGGAGCCTCTAGCACGCTGCTGAGTACAAAGGATGCTGTTGCACTTGCCCATTTCTACTCCCTCTTCACCAGAACCCCCAGTGCCTCTATTAAATGTGCCTGTTCCCTACACCTGCCCAGATCTCCATCACTTTGGGGACACTGGAATTCACAATATTTGGGGTTCTTCCAAATGAATTGTTACACAAACTTTCTATTCTCGTATAAAATCTATTGAATACTCTGTTTAAAGAATTCTAAAGCATTATATCTTGTGCTTTACTATGATTTTGTGGACTGGCTTTAAGATTTTCATTTAGCAGTGTTACTCTTTATCAAAATCCTCTAATACTGTGTCCTATCAACTATTGTTTTCTTTGTAAGCCATGAACTTCTATCTGTATTTTCTTTTCCTTTCTTGAAATGCCTCCTCAGACATGTTTAAATTAGTCATAGCAGGTGTACATTACCAGTTCACAAATACACTTCAGAAGTTTCAATCTTAGGAGAAGACACATAACGTAAACCACAGCTTGCCTGCCTCTACACTTATAAAAGGCTTAAGTAGCATTAAAATCTTTACACTTACTTATATTACAATCTTAACACACATGACAATTCAATATTATATGATGTCATGTACAAGTACAAATTCCCATGAAGAATGTAGTCATTATGCATATCTACATTTTGTAATGAACTTAATTAAAGAAAAATTAATAGCATTATTTTTAGAATTCATATTTTCTTTCAAAACCACGATACAAACATTTTGCTGTTTACATTTTATTTTCTAAGCACAGCCAAAGCAGCGGCTCTGGTTGAGGTGGGACAGAGGAGCAGTGCTGCTGCTGGCCATGCATGTATCCCTCTCCCCATGCCACGTCAGCTCCTGCAGGGAGGAGGAGGGGAATCCTGGGAGCTGCTCAGAGGAGGCTGAAGTCATGCTTAAAAGATTTGGACTAAGATAAAGATGATATCAGAGTACAAAGCTCTTTTATTGAAATGTGTGTGCATTATTTTAAGAAATGCTAAATAAAAATCTTATTCAACATATTAAGAAATTTTGGAGCACAAATGATGCCCTAAAATCACTTAATCTTTAAAAAAATTTTTTTTAAAAAATAATTTTATTGAGAAACAAAAACCAATAAGACTGATTAATCAAAACTGATTAGTATGACAATTTCAATAATTGATACATTGCATATTATTGAATTCTTAGTGGTTATTTATAACACAAGATGCAGACATGATATCCTGTCCACAAACATTATTTGAACAAATCTTTCTATTCATTGAATTAAGAGAAAGTAGCTGTATATCTATCCTAACTATTTTGAATATACAGATACAAAATGGTCATTCATTTGTATCCCCTTTTTTGTTTAGTTTTTTCAGAGAAGGGTATTTCATTGTCATTTAAATACTGTAGGTGCATGAATTCAGCAAAATATTCCAATATAGTCCAGTAGTCCATAGTAGTAGTGAGTTATCTATAGGACTAGCAATGTCAGAAGTTGTTGACTTGAGCCTTTTACAGCTCAACATATTAATATGGCTTTACTTTTTATACTTAAGTTTTATACTTTTCTGCTGGATGGCTAAGACCAAGATAAAGCAAGGCCTATATAATAATTTCTGCCATATGTCTCTCAAGCAAATGTTTGTTAAAAAAAAAAAAGAATAATAAATGAAAACAAGAGGTAAGAAAAAAAATGTCATGGGACTGTCCTGCTACAATGTTGGTATATGGTTAGATTTCTAAATTCTATGTAAAAAAATGTGACTGCTTATTCCTTTTCTTTTTTTGGCAGAACCGCAGATCAAACTCAGGCCCTTGCGCTTGCCAGGGAAGCGCTTATTACACTGAGCCATCTCTCTGGCACCTTATTCCTATGGTTTTTTTTGACATTTTTTATTTTTTAATTTTTTATTCATATTCTGTAGGGACTTAAAGTTTAACATATCAATACTTGATGGAAAATACCTGTTTCATATTATGTCTAAGATGTTTGATATTCAGACATAGTGAGGTTAAGCTCAACTGCCTATGTTGTAGGGTAATAATGATAAGCTTCTCTTCTGGAGGGTTAACAACCTAAGGTTGCAGACCAACAACTGGAGAAAAAGAAGGGATACAAGAACAGCCAAAATTTTATCCCTAGCCTTTCAAGGTCAATGAGGACTCAGGACACAGGAGAACCTGTACTGTAACTTCATGTAACTCAGTTGTGTTCCAAATTTTCTGATCAATAAGGTTATTGGGCCACAGAGGAAAGTGATTGGAGATGTCAAGTGTGCCTAAGGAGAGTCATATGGAGAGAAAACATTCTTTCTGGCTTTTCATGGGAGCAAACTGGTCTAGCAATGGCTGTGACTCATCTATATGGCTGAAACTGACAGAGTCTTCAGACTGCAGTACAGAGTTTCAGGATAAATCCTGAGGGGATTTGACTGACCTTGTCAGATACAAAAATTACATTTCTTAATCTTGTATCTTTTGGCCAGATTATGAGTATACATTTGAGAGAGGCAGATAGCTTATCAATTAGTAAGTTTCCAATACATATAAAAACGTAGAAATTACTTTTCTTCCAAATTTCTTCTTTCATTAGACAGTCAGTTTTCAGCAGTAGATTTCCTTACTAATTCAATTAAGTGATAATTGGGGGCTGTACTAAGCAATATGAGGCGGGTCCTTTGTTTTTGGTGGATTGAACTCATGCCCTTGCATCTGCCAGCCAAGTGCTTATTCTACTGAGCTGTCTCCCTGGCTCCAGGAGGTTTCTTTGGACTCAGAAAAGAAAGTGATGGTTTCAGTAACTACTGCCTACAACTTTGTAATTTCCCACAATCTGGCAAGTGGAGGTACTAAGGAATCATAACGAAAGGACAAGCTTAGGCTTTTGTTTTGTTTTAGGAGGAAGAGGAATGAGAAGAGTTTTTGTAAAAAAAAATGTATTTGGCTATGACAGGGTTTCACTACACAGCTAAGACTCATAGTGATCCTCCTGTTTTCAGTCTCCCCAGCACTGCGATTATAGGTGTGGGTCCCTACTCCCCAGACTCTGGCAGCTTAGCCCGCCCTAGGGGTGGGGATAATGTGGGACGTGGTCTCTGCTCTTGCCTATTCTTGACGAAGCAGGCACTTTAGTCCGCTGAGCTATCTCGCTGGCCCCAGAGAAGTATGTATTATAGGAAACATCACTCACTGATTACTCAGTAGATGAATAGAAAAAATATTAAAATAATAAGCAACCAGGGGCCAAGGAGATAGCTCAGTAGAATAAGTGCTTGCATGATAAATGCAAGGGTCTGAGTTCAATCCCTGGATCTACAAAAAATGGTAGTAATAATAATAATAATAATAATGATAAGCAACCATAGAAAATAGAGTAAATAAAATAAATTTAGCAACTTTTACAATGGATATTGAAAAGAATAGCCATCATAAAAGAAATTTTGCTTAAGAAACAGTAAACCTTGTGCAATATATTTAAGGGATAGTTACTAAATGCATCTAAAAATAATACAGCCAAATAATAATTTTCCTTTACACTAAGGATAAGAAGAAGTATTTCCTTCTCTCTGGTGGAATATAAGCACATTTCTTTTTTAGTAAATATCTCTGGAAACTTCTGTAAATAAACTATCAACAAAATTTTAGAAAACAAGTCCCTGAAACATCAAGTCGTATAAAAAGACATATGATACCAAGGAGCTTGTTACTAATCTTTAAAGATTAGATACACAGCAGTTTATTGTGCACTAATGTCAAAAATTGGTTTTGCCAATTTCCGTTTACAGTGTGTCTTCAGATTCACAAAGCCTTCCTTCTATTATTCATTTAACAAATGCTTGCTAAATTCTGAAGAGGTGTCAAGCCCTTTAAAATTGCTGGCTTCCTGGTGGCCAAACACAAATGCAATCACACAAATTAATGCATAGTTACAGGGAAAAATATTATGATGAAGGGACCTTGTGAGAAACTGGAGGAAACACTGCTCTTGTCTGTGATTAGAGGAAACATCTCTGAGGAGGAAATATTTGACAGAGATAGATAAGCTGAGAGGGATCTAACCAGCAGAAAGAAACAAAAGCAGAAAGGGAACACTGCTCAGCGACAGGTTATTTACAGAGGCCCTAATGTGGCCCTGCAGATTCCAAGGACCTGAGACGACAGGAAGTGGCAGAACAACATAGCTAGTGCAGGGCATGAGGGTGAAAGCTGAGGACTTAGTGCAGGCTGGTGGGGGCACTGGGGGAGCACCTGTAACTGTGTCACACCTTCCTGCTTGTGGTCCACCATGGCCATCCAGCCTTTTGCCTGGCTGGGTCTCACTTAGCATAGAGGAACTGCCTTGGGCCTCATAAAATACATGAAATAGCATATTTAAGTAACAAAAATTCCTTTTTAATATGTTTTCTTTTTTTTTTTTTTTCTTTTTTTTTTTTTCCTGGTAGAACCAGGGATTGAACTCAGGCCCTTGTGCTTGCCAGGGAAGCATTATTCCACTGAACCATCTCCCAGGCCCCGTCTATCTAATTTTTTTTTTTTAATATGTTTTCTATTATAACATTTTAAAAGACATAAGCCCAAGTTAAGAATTAAATGAGGAAACGCATATGTTTGTAGAATGGGAGTAAAAGCCCATCTTCATGGGCATATGGCACAGGCTAAGTTGAAATACTGCATCAAAGCCAGGCGTGGTGGCGCAGGCCTGTAATCCCAGCACTTGGGAGGCTGAGGCAGGAGGATTGTTGTGAGTTCGAGACCAGCCTGAGCTACAAAGTGAGCTTAAGGCCAGCCTGAACTGCATAGTGAGACCCTGTCTCAAAAAGACATAAAAAAAAAAATACTGCATCAGTAATTTCTCTGTTTGTATTGGGCTTGCCGAGTGGCACAACCACAGGCAAAGCCTGGTACCCCTAGGTTCCACTGATGGTGACGTTGCCAACAGGGCCTCCCTTACACACACTCCCTTTTGCAACTGAGTTACAAAAAAATAATTACTAAAAGCCACAAAATAACATTAGGAGCTCATTCTGTGAGGTCACTTTTCTAGCAGTCTAGAATTTTTAGGGTGCCATGCCCTGCAGCCATGAATCGGACGCTCCTGTGTCAAATAACAGAAAAATGTAAGCCAAGGGTGGCAGGTCGATATGGAGGGCCACGGGGGGAGCTGGTGAGAGCACAGTGACTTCTAGGCTTGGGAATGGAAGGAAAGAAGGCTGTCGGGGCCACTTGAGCTACGTGTGGACCTAGGGAGTCTCTCCAACGACTCCTATGTTCAGGACTGTCATCACCTGCATATAGATAGCTACAGAAACAGATACACCGACCCTGTATCTTACCACATTTGTGTTTCCCTTATATTTAGTGAGAATTTTAAAATGAACTATTTAACAAAATAAAGTGAACTATTTGTCTATAAATTACTTTTGTCCTCCATAAGCCTTGTATATTTTATTATATCTACTAACTATGCCATGTGCCACATCTTCATTTTTTCTTATCTATTATATTAAAGATAGTATATGAGATGAATCTTTGATCACAGTGAAAAACGTTGAAATAAATTCTAAGGGAACACCTTGACGAGAAACAAAACATGATGACAAGTAAGACTAGATTTTTCAGAAGAGTTACAATAGTGTTTCTCCCTTTTTGCATTGTGGACTTTGAGCAGGATAACTCTTCTGGAAGGCTGGCCAGCAGTTTCTTTGGCCTTCTCTCTTCACCTAAAAATGTCTTTAGACATTCTCTAGAGTTCCCTTGTGAACTGAATTGCCCTATGGGATAATATGACTTGATCCTATCAGAGATGGTGACTGCTAGTGAGCAACAAAGAACAGGGCTGGGTTCCAGGAAACCTATGTTCTTACAGATGGAGAATTTGTTTAGAATTTTTCCTAGAAGAAGTGATACCTAAGTTAGCACATAGAGCAAGAATAGAGCAGGGGTAGGTAGGTAGGCGCTCGCAGGCCAGGCAGCTGTGCCTCAGGCTGGCTAGCCTGCTGAGGGGGGACAGCTCCCCACGTTCTCCCAATCACCCATGCTTGTCCCTCTGAAACCCACACATTTAATGTAGCAGTTTCCCTTGATACTTAACAATTAATATAGCAGAACTGTTTTTTATTTCCCTGGTGTCTTAAGATTGATAGAGAAGGTCAGGATAAGTTCTTGTTCTTGTCCTTAATTCCTGAAGGAGCAAAAAGATCATCAGAGTGAGACCACAGCAGCTCTGAAACACTCCAGTGTTCTATTTCCAGAACTTCACTGATCTGATCAGTTTTGTTCTATCCAGGGAAATCTCACTCCACTGTTTGACTGATTTTCATCCAAATTTATTCCTTTACTTCACACCATCAAATTTCCTTTTTCTGTAGTTTTTGGTTTGAACATTCAGATGACTAAAAAGAAACACTATGAAATGATTTTGTAAAACAATTTTTTGAGTAATTTTGTCATCTGAAATAGACAGTATGGGATGCAAGTTTATTGTAGTTACAATGGATTGTATTAGACATTTTCTATTTCATAAAATTAATAGCATGTCGTTCAAACTCCTTTGCTAACAGAATATAAAAGTAAGCAACTTGTTTTCAATTTCCTATCTGTCCAAAAAGTCATGTATGACATTAACAACTTCCTCAATCTTAACAGTCTTTTTTATATCCATCTAAAAAGTTTGATCACATTAAGAATTTTGTAATGAGAAAGTCTACAGAAAGAATAGTTATGAAGGTGACAGAACTGAAGTGACATTAGCCAGAAATCATATTCTAGGGTTATCAGAGGAATGAGTATGGTTTCTCTTCTAAATCTATTAATTGCAAATAATATAATAACAAACAAGACATTTTCAATCACTCTTATTCTAGTTGAAAGAAGCTAAATTTTGTTTTAAAATATAATTACTAGTGTAGTCTTTTTTATGATACTCTATTTCACATACACTTTCTGCTAACTTCCCAGATAGTAATAGTATAACAACTAAACATAGTATAGATGCTAATGATTCTTTTATCTCCAGCAGACAAAATTGAACACACATCTGATTATTGGTTAAAGGATCACTTTGATTACAAATAATATTTGTATCTTTAATTCATTTCCTCTGTTTCTCTTTCACTTTAAAATATTTATATTTCAAAATTGTTACATATATTCCATTGGTGTGTTTTTAAAACATAGATTGGTAAAGAAATAGAGATGTACCTTTATGTATCCCTCACCCAAGCTCCATGAAGCCTGTACAGTAGGGATTATTATGATAATAGTGGAAAGAGGAAGCAGGCTGTTTGAGGGGAAGCTGAATTAGAACACCACACCTTTGGTAAACCAGCCTTTCCCAATAGATAAATCCATGTACTATTGTACAAAAAAATTCACCATGGATGAATGGTACTCAGCAGAACAGGGAAGGAGAATGACAAACTGACTCTAAATTATAACACACAAGGAGGACAGTTCATTTTCCCAACTCACCACATTGGAAATACACAAGTGATTGCAGACAAGAGATCTGCAAAGCAATAACATTACATTTATTAAGATTTTCCTTCCCTCTGCTATAGTCAATTATTGTGATTTGCCCAAATACATAAAATTTTCTTTGTAGTTTAAAAGGAAAAGTTGGAGTGATCAGATCATACCCAAAGTCTAAGATTGGCAATGAGCTTACCAAAAATAAAAATTGAAAGAAGCCTGGAAATTGGCAGTTAAAAGCAGCCAGAAAAAGCAGATGAAGTAACTGGTTTGCACACAAGGCAAAGAAATCAAGGTCCAGGAAGGTTTTTGTGGAAGCAATCATCTTGCCTCTCCCTCTGTCCCAAAGTACAAGATACCTTGCTTCTGTAAGCAGATCTGGGCCCTTTGCATTCTGGCTATAGCTAGAGAGTTATGGCTACTAGGATTGTGGGAAAATCTTGGCAAACAGGTGGGGCATTGGCCAGCGGGACACAGTTAGGTGCAGAATAGCACTTGCTAGCACAGCGGCTGAAGTGCTATTTATGAGCAGGGAGTGCAATGAGAGCTCCCTGCCTTGTACTACAAGCAGGAGCTGACAGTTCAGTCTTCAGAAGAAACCTCTTTCCCCAGACCTGAACAGCCACACTTACATCATTTTTATATTTTCCTGATTTCAAACCCAGATTTCTCCTCCAGAAAGTTTGCATACACTATTTCTCCAACTTAGTGCCCTCACTTGTTATGTTGCTTCTTGTTATTCTTCAGGTCTCAACTCAGATGCTACTTCCATAAAGAAACCTCCTCCTCCATATTCCCACTTAAGTTCATTTGCATTGACCCAGATGGTCCTGTTTCAATTGTCCACGTGCACTGGGGCATTTGCCTGTGCTTCCCTTCCACAAGGGCAGAGATTATGTGGGTCTATTTCTTAGCTCTGTCCTCAGCATCTAGAACTGTAAATTTTTCTACTTTATTTCAATAAATGTTTATTAAGTGAATCCTCAAGTTTTCCTAAAAGTAGAAAATCTAGGGTTTTAATGAGAAGCACATCTTATACTAGTTCATATTTCTTGATTTCCTTCTAACAATGAACAGTAACTAATAAATATTACCCAGCATAACATTTCCTGATAGTAACATAACAAGTAAAAACTAATTTTTAATGTGTGATCAAGAAGAGAACTATATTTTTCAGGCCCTAAGAATGACCTCAAGTTGCAAAATAATATTAGCTTCCTTGTATCAAATGTGTGCTGCTCCCTGTGAAATGTACTCACTGTCCTGTAACTTTATCCTCTTTAGTTCCTCAAATAATCTTTGAATTAGCATTCTCATTACCATTTTTCCAGGTGAAGAACATAAGCCTTAAAAATCATTTTAATTTGAAACAGTGATATGATTTGAACTCATGTTTAAAGTCTTTTCACTATATTGTACTGCTTCCTTAAAAGTCTTCTTAAAAGTTCATTGAAAAGAAAATTCCAAAATACTATGGTGCAATATGAGACTAGTATTCACATTGTTTCACACTAGATATTCAAATAGTTGACCTTATATGGAAAACCCCCAAACCAAGTACTTATCTAAAAAATATTTTGCTGTCTTATGTGTGAAACTCTGGCTGAGCCTGACCTGAATTTCAGGGACCAACTGATGTATGCCTTGAGCTAGAGAAGCTGGGGAGATAGCTCAGCGGCTTAAGTACTTTCCTGGCAAGTGCAAGATCCTGAGTTCAATCCTTGGTACCACAAAAAAAGTGGCTTTTTGAGCTGGATAAGCTGCCAAATCATCTTTCTGCAGTGCCTGTTTGCTTGTGGATAATTGTACCTCTCTATTTCCAGTGAGGAAAGTTTCCTGAAGGGGTAAAATATGGGTGGTTCTTATAGGTTTGCTGGAGTGGAGAGAAAAGAGAGCTGATAGGAGCAACAGCCTCGGTTGACAATGCTGTGCCATTCTCATGGATTAAATGCACCTCCTTTGGGAAGAATCAATGCAGACTGAGACTGAAGGGACTTGGAAAATGTGTGAAGTATTTCATGAGCAGTGGAGATAGAACCTGTGTAAACAATGTTGGCACAACCCATAGAAAAACAATGTTCTTCTACCCAGGGGTGAGTATGGTTCCCACACCATGGTGACAACAGTGGGCATGCAGAGAGCGCTCACATACGAGGCCAAACACCTTGACACTGCATTTGGCACGTGGAGAGCTGTCAGAGTTCTCACTTCCGTGGAGGCACCAGAAAAGGCACAGAGGTCACACTCCATAGTTCCCTGGACCCTGAATCAACCAACAAGACTATCATTTTGGAAGCAATGAATATTGTATCTGAAAGATCACAAGACAACTCTGTGGGATAAGCAGGATGACGGATCAGTTACCTAATAGTATAAGCTGACAGGCATCTGAGCACTGTGTTCACTCCATACCCCCACATCAAGTCTTGGTACTATGTGTCAACTTGGTTTTGTAGCCCAATCATTGATACTTCAAAGCCCATTGGCCTCTTTATAAGTAATGCTGTGGGTTCACATTAGTGGAAGTGCTTATAATTTACCTTTGTAAATGCAGTAATACTGTCTACAGTAATCTGTCTACACTTTTAAGTTCTTTTATAAGTAGCTTTCAGTATAAAAGACCATAGTAATGATTGAGTTTTTCAAGTTGAATGCTTTAATAAGATATCTTCAGAATTATATCTTCAGGCAAGGGAGGTGTCTCAGTACAATAGGTGCTTCTCTGGCAAGCACAGGAGTCTGAGTTCAATCCCCAGTTCCACCAAAAAAAATTATATCTTCAATTGTTTTGTTGAAAGAAAAAATAAAGGCCTTAAGTAAAGAAGTTTCATTTCAAATTCAAAAGACGCATTTACCAGTTCCCACAGACTATAAATTTATCTTTAAGAGATGAATGTTTAAGGACCTACAAAAATCTGGAAAGTTTTATAACCACTAAAATGTTCTCCATAGTATTCCATGAATATTTTGAGTTTAGTTCATTATAAGATCTCTCTTTTTGCACAGCATTTAAATTATGAAAATTAAAATTTTATCTAATGGCCAATGTGGAAATGGCATGCAGGCCATTGAAAAGAGTTGCTTTTCTTTCCAAGATTTTTGCAGTGTGATTTTTCTCTCTTTCCATCAAAAAGTGGAGCCATTTCTTTAAGTTCTTTTATCGGGAATGGCCTTTGGGCTTGTCTTAACCAAAAGGTCTGATTGGTTTTGTAGGCCAGCAAGTGGCCCCTGTGTGGTAGAGTACCACTGCAGATTCTACATAGGCCTTGAGGGGCATAGAAGCTTCTGTGCTTACACTCCTGGACCTTGAATTACTGAGATGTAAAGGCAAAAAGCTATCTGGAGTTGATGGCATGGTCAGCATCAACAGCCATACATGAATAAAGCTATTTCCGACTGACTAGAATCATGTGACTCGAGCCATTAGTCATATGAGTAACTCCTGATGTGACAAGGAAAATAATTATGTGGATGAGATTCTCTGAGAATCATGAGAAATTGTGTTCCTAATTCTTATTGTTCTAACAAGAGGTTTTTAAACTTTTTTATGTAGCAAATAAAATAATTCAATATGTTCTTTCCTTTCCCAGAAAAACAAGGTCTCTTGTGAAGTAAAACTTCTTCCTTCCTTCCTTCCTTCCTTCCTTCCTTCCTTCCTTCCTTCTTTCTTTCTTTCTTTCTTTCTTTCTTTCTTTCTTTCTTTCTTTCTTTCTTTCTTTCTTGGCAAAGAACCTGCTGTTCTGAATATGTTGTTTATCCTAGTTCAATACACTATTTTCAAATGCTGTGTCATTTGCCCATACAAAGTGCTTTTATTGTTATAGGGACTCTGTGAATTGATAAACCTAGAAATTTATAGTCTTTCAGTATAAAAGACTCTATTAGTGATTGAGTTTTTCAAGTTAAATGCACATCGATACAAAATGAATTTTTATTCACAATTCTTATTTTTATTTGTTTTGACACAATAAAAATGCTTTGAAGATTTAAAATGTAGACAAAACAGTATATGTGAAGTTGAATAAAGTATGTACTATGAATATATGTTCTGATATTTCTAATATTATGCTGAAGGAAAAGTAATATGCATTTAGCTGGCAAGTTTACACAGATATAATTTGTATAAAAAGCTGTCAATGACTATGAACATTAAATCTATATGGAATTTTAAGGATTGTCCATAAATGAGGCAACCGAGGATAAGCTAGGTGAGCATTGTGTAAAATGTTCATCATTGTGACAATATGCCAGAGAAAAACAACTTAGGGCAGAAAATATTTATTTTGAATCATAGCTTCAGAGGTTTCACCCCATGATGTGTTGGCTGGTGTTCTGGGCTCACAATAAAGCAGAACATGAGGGAAAGCTAGAGAAGGGGAGAGCTGCTCACCAAATAGCAGCCCAAGAGCCAGGAAGAGAGCCCAAGAGCAAGAAAGGGGCAGACACAAGACACAGAAGACAGAGTCCTCAAGCTTGCAACCCCATGGTGCTCTCCCTGTTCCTGCGCCCCTCCTCCTAGTTTCTAAGATGCCCACCCCTGAGGAACACTATCAGATTAGGATCTCAATCAATTGGGCCACTGATGAAGCTAGACCCTTATCCACCCATCACTTCCCAATAATCCCACCTTTCAGCACATAAGACTTCCTTTCTAAACCAGGGATTATATCCAAGGTTGGCACACTGAACTATACCCTCAGCCCTTGTCATTTTTATATTGACATAGAGTCTTGCTAAACTTCTTTGAGACTTCGGAGGAACATTTTCAATCTAAAAAAGCACCCTATCAGAAATTAAGTAATAAACTAATAAATTCTTAACTGAAAACAGATATATAAATATTATATTAATATATTATATTCATAATACATGTAATTATGAATATATATAAAATAATCTGCCTATAGTTCCATAGCTATTAAATGTTTATTGTAGCTGCCCCTCTTTTCAGCTTCAGCCTAAGGATGCTTTGGATGAAAAAGGTGATATTTTTAATGGACTCATTTGGAAATAATGATCAAGAGAACCAAGACATTAGTTTTATTTGCCCAAGCATAAAGGTGAATTCAAAGGTGGATAATGGGAGAGTTTGAGCCCTTTCTTATTTTTAGAATTTATTTTTTTTCTGGCTCTCCTACAGAAGACTCTGGGGCCTGAGCTGTGCTATTTGTCATCCATTCTAAATAATAGAACCTGAAATAGCAATGAGAGATGAGAAACTCAGAAACAACTAGATAGGTAAGTTATGAAAACCAGACTATGCATGATAAAAATGCTATCCTGTTCTGAGTGCTATGCACAGTGCTTGTTAGTATTGAATGAATTGATCCTAGAAAAGTCACTGATGTCAGAGGTGATAGAACTTAAAATATGTACTAAAGCTAGAAAGAGAGAAAGAGAGAGACAGACAGACCGCAGACATAGACAGAGACAGAGAAAAAGACAGAGAGACAGAGACAAAGAGTGAGAAATATATATCCAGTACTAAAGGTACTTTAACTTGTAGTCACATTTATTTTATTGAAATGCAGGCTAGTATGAGGTAGACTAATATTTGGCCTTAACCAGTGTTGTGACAATAAGTTACACTGATTACCAGTTGATGGCTTAGAAGACAATAAATAATTTATTCTATATTTGCCTTGCAAAGCTCAAAACACATATTGGTGGAAGCATTCACACAGAAGGTTGAAATTGAAATGGAGTGACATTTCAGCCCAATACATTCTGTTTATTTAAGCTGTTATTGATGTTTGTCCTTGAGACTTTCAATTTAATTTACCCTCCATGAAAGAAACCATAGCTACTTTACATCCATATTGATGACTTACTCTGAGAGTTACTTTTGATTAAAAATGGTAAGTTTTAATTTCAAAGAAGCAAGTTATATACCTTTTCTTATTTTTGTTTTCTTTGACAACTATGTTTTTCGTTTGTGGCAATACATTTTTATAGCATACAGAAGACAGAAGCTTAAATGAGCTGGCTAGGAGCCAAAAACTACTGGCTGATTGTAAAGACTCTCTGATGGAGTATGCCTCTGACTTAAAGGCAGTAATGGCAGTGTAGAAGTGAGGGTAAAAAGCTAGTAGTAAAGGTCCACAGTGGTGATACCTGTTACCAGCTCTCGGGATAGGCACTGCAGTTCTAAGGGAGAGAGAGGCCAAGTGTTAATATGCATTGATGTGTAACAGGGAGATGAAAAAACTTTAAAACAGGAATAGAAGCTGGCAGTGTAACAAAATCACACTGACAAATATTTACATGCCTACCCAGAGGCCCAGGGAGGACTTCAGGGAGGACGTCCCACTCTAATTGCTAGTCATTCTTCCAGCATGTACCTCTAATATCAGATCTTAAATATGACGGTTCTGATACACATTGATTACCTGATTATACAGTCAATGGAAAAATAGAGTTAAATATATAGTCATCGGTTTTATAAGACCATATATTTCATAAAAGCATACATAAAATGCTAATTAAAAGAAATTTAGGGCAACTTTGCCTATTTTGTACAAATCTATGATATGTATGTGTGCATGCACACTGGTAATAAAGTCTTAAGAAAGCCAAAGTCTAACATATGCAGTGAGAAGCACAGGTCAGTTTCACCTACCAACTTAAATTACCTGCTTTACAGAGCAGAGGATATTATCAAGGCTGGAGTTTCAAGTTATCATTAAATAACTGAAAACCCACCAATTACAAGACTAATAGTCTCCTAAACTCATCTAACACTGTATTTATTCTGGTGTGCTTGCAAAAAGCTTGTTGGACATAAAGTAATCTATCCTTTTTTTCCCCTTTGTAAGAGCACACTAGCAATCAAGGCATCTCTGTAATACTTTAGCAGAGGAGGTCAAGGTAGCCTATTAACCATGAATATCTGATAATGTCTCATACTCTATTGCATATCATCTATTATATGCAGTAGTAAGATGATTTCTCTGATTTATTCATAAGCTTGGCTATCTCTTGTACTGATGATGTCAAAGGAATATCAGGTGACCCTACTTATAAAGACAGAATACTGTAACAAGAAAGACAATTTTTTCTAGGAGTGAAAATAATAGATATTATCAGATATTTAATATATGAGTTGATATTATTATAAATATATAATGTAATATGCTGCAGAAAATTTCAGGTTGGGGGACCCGAGAAATCCTGTGTTGGAAGAATGTTGATTTTGCATCCCTCCTTGAAATTAGGAAACAAGTTTCATGGCTATTATGACATGTTGAGGTCTGAAGTAGACCATAGACCCCAGTCCATTGCACTTCCAGCCACACCAGTCTCCCCACAAGTGGCAGGCAACCTGACAGATGGTAGACAAAATGATTTTGAGTAATTTAAAAATAGCAGAAAACAGCATAGTGAGAGATACTATCCTAAAATATCACTTAGTATTTATGATTTACATCCCTTGGAGAGCCTTAGTGTGAAGCTAGTACGATTTTAATGCCTTTTCAACCTCTGTTCATCTCTGGTGTTAACAAAGGGAGCGGATCAGAGGCAGAGCAGGCAACAGCCCTTAGCGAGAATTTGGTGACAGCGCTTTTATTGAATTCATTTTTAAAATTATCTTGAAGGTTTCAAAGTGACATTGTTTTGCATTTCAAAAAGTGATATAAAGTTTCCTTTCAAATAAATTAGTGGCAAAAATACCACATTGATAAAAAAAATCACGTAATAATAACTCAGGTGACCCTCAGCTAGCACAGGGACCACCGAGGCGGCACTTGGTGATGAAAATTTAGTGAAGTCAATAGTAGCAATGTCATCTACACCAAAACGTTTTAAATCTTTCTATTGGTATAATACTATACACTACCTGAAGTTATTAACAGTTGCTGAATAATTTTGTGAAATGTGCGAGGCAATTGTAACCTTCTTGGCTTTACTGTGAAAGTGAAACCTAGAAAAATTAAATTATCTATGTAATCACAGCACAAATAATTACATGAAAATGTTAATTCTCTTTTTCCAGAATTTGTTTCCTAATACATAGCCTAGTTTAGCAGAAAGCCTCTTGCCCTGTTGATAAATGAAAATGGGAATTTTCTTATACGTATAATATAGTTGGTAGGCATTATATTGGATTTTTATAGAGCTCAATATCTAAAACTAGAGAAACCTGATTGTAGCAATCTGTATCTAAAACATTCAAAATAGTAAAATTAAATAATATCAATCAACTATGCAATGTAAGTGAGAAGGGGGAAGTTTATCTTTACAGTATAAAGCTAGAATGCCTGAATGCAATTTCATACATCTTTTATGAAAGTTTGTGGAATTGTAAAGAGACTATATTATATACAGTTTATAGAATCAAAAGAAGCAAATATTTAAAAATATAACTGGACATTTGATGCTTTAACGAGTTAGAAAGTATCACTTACATTTGTGCTAGATCTATATAAGCAACCTTCATGTGAATCTTCCCATTCAAACTTCTAAGCAAATGGGTCAGTTAGCTTATTTTAATTTTCCGAGTGAAGGAACTGAGGCACTGCAGTTGAATGGCAAGACTGGATACTCTTGCACAAAGTCTCCATTCGCTTGTGTGAACATGCCTCCATTGTTCTAACCCAATAAAAATTTGAGGATGAAAGAGTCTAATTTTGTGGCTATGGTTGATCCATTAAATTCATTGGATTTTAGTTTCAGACAGTTTTTCAGAGGTATCAAAGCCTTCATTATGTCACCTTAAGCTGGGATTATCTTTAATTCCCAATATTCCATTCCTCTGGATCATTATTCATTGTGAGGCTTAATCCCACAGGATTAGTGGTAAGTGCCCATCATTTTCATCCCAGTTTCTAGACACTGTTCCAACTAAAAAAATCCATCCAATTGATGCACTGGACTTGCATATTGAATGGACTCCATAATTTCAAGTATACCAGCAGAAGTTTGGTCCTGAAAAACATAAATTTAAAGATATTCTAATTATTTTTACACCCCTAACCTTAACTGAAGGTACAATTGGAGAGGGATAATGAGGCTTCTCTTTTCACCCCACCTCACCCTATTCAATTGGTAAAATGTTCAAAAGATCTACAAGGTTGTTGCTTTTGATTAAAGAATTTGTCTCTGAAAGCTTTATTAAAAAGGAACATGAGTTACCTACAATGGATTACACTCAGTCCACGCTAATGTATTCATTTATCTCAATATACATAATGCTTCATAGTCACTCTTGGAACTCCTCATACTAACTCCTACATTTCAAAACTGATAGAATGACATTATTTGTTCCATTTCACACATGAGGAGCAGGAAGTGTACACCATTTGCTATGTATCCAGGGGTAATTAGTAAAATTCAGGACAGGGGTCTGATTCCTTTATGAGTTGCCAAGGTACTTTCTTGACTGATTTTTGTTAGCAGACAGCAGAACTTGATAGATACTATAGAAGCTTCCTATGCAAAAGATGAGTTAAAAAAAGAGAAAAAGCCCAGGGAGTAGATCTTTGACTGGACATTAGTACATGAAAATCTAGATCTTAGATTTTCTAGATCTTAGATTTTAATCTTAGACATTAGTACATGAAAATCTAGATATCAAATGGTAAGAAGGAGAGATCTGTGAAGAAATTGTAGCACTATAGCATATTAGAACTATAAGATGCCTTCAGGAGTACTTATTTCACATTCTCATACTACTGATCATCAAAATGAGGTGTATAAGAAGGAATGAGAAACAGATTAAGTGGCACATAAGAAGGAAAAAAAAAACATGACTGAGACTTCCTAGCTTCATATATTTTACATACTCAATTGTTTGAGGATGGCTTCAAAATTTAAAGGAAGCAAAGATTGTTTTCAATGTAAACAGTAAGTAATTGTGTGGAGATGGCAACTCAAGTGGAAAATGTAATATATTTAAGTTAATGGAAAATTACAGAGATGAAAACAAGAAGAAAGTGAATAACTTACACTTGTACTTAGCGAGACACATGCTAATAAGACTTTAAAAATCTTTTTCAAGTCTTTGATAAGCTAAATTTTAGCAAAAGAATAAGTTGAACAAAGTACTTCATATGGTTTTCCTAAAACTTTATTTACAAGGGTGTGATACTCTATAGGCAAACTTTTCTTCAAGTGATTGTATTTTTCTAAGTTTGATTGAAAGGATGTGTAGTATTTTTAGAGAGTATTTTGACAGGGTATACTTAGCAATTCATAAATAATAGAAAATTTGCTGACTGCACATCTGCTCAAAATATATTTGTCTTGAAGGTATTTTAAGGAATGTAACACAGATCACATAGAATAGAAAAAAAAAGAAGTTATCATATGGATGCTTCATGTTGTCACCTTGTTCACTATTTTTGGCCTATACTTCAGTTAGGGGGCAGAACAGCTATCTTTGTGGCTTAATGAGTAAAACTTCTTATTACGTGCAAAACATGTAAATCTTAGACTATTTCACAATGTGAAATGTTAATAACTATGCTATTCTACTCAAATAGAAATCTAGATCCCATTAAACTAGTGAATAGAGAATTAATAATAAGTTTTATCAGAAAATCAGTTCTTTAAATCAGGACCCAGTGATACCAATGAAAATATAAACTAACTCGGGGACTCAGCACACCCTGGTTCTGAGAGTTCCAGTGCACTTCCCATTCTATGCAGCAAAACTTTTATCATGCATGTTTTGTGAGGATAAGAAGAATAGGTGATATTTGGTAGCAAATCATGAGAATGAGAGGCCAAAAGAACCAGAATGAGTCTTAGTGTGATTGTTTTTGCAGACAGTGATGTCATACTGAAATGATTTTGTAGCCCAAATGGTGACAGGGGAAGTTATGATCAATTACTCATATTTGATCTCTAGTCTACAATCCCAGCTATGTACCAAGAAGAAAGAAAATTATCTTCAGTGGGTTTCCTTAGAAGCAAAGCAAAAGGACAAAAGCTGTTACTGAAGGAATGCATTCTAAATGGAGGCAAGGAGAGCAGGGATCTCATGGATAAATTAGGTGAGTTTGTTGTCTCTGGTTGAGTTAATGTGAATCCAAGGGGCAATGAAACAAAGTAGTAGGATCCTCAGCACGTGTGGCCCTGAGCAAGAGAACTTCATGGGTATGAGACCCACACCAGGAGCTGTGGGGTGGAGGGCAGAGACCAGCTCTAAGGAGAAAAGGGCTAACCTGGCTTAAGTAGGAGCCAAGGCCCCGGTCAAAATTGTAGTATCAAACAAAAGAATCTGTCAGTCCTGCTTAGGAGCTGGGCACAAACTAAGACACAAGAAAAGCCTTGCATCTGACTGGGAAGAGTACAATGAGGGCAATATTGTAGCTTAGTGACAATGAAGTATAGTATTTCTCTCATATAGTAAGAATCTAGAAATAAAGTTGAATTAGTCCCTAAGAGTTGGTATATTTTCATCCAAAGCCACACTTTACACCCATTTCTGGATTGACACTGGCAGGCCCCATGGGAATCTCGGTTGCAGGCTTTGAGGATTCCTGCATATTTGGAAAAAGGCGGTGATAACAGAAGGCTTTCAAGTACCCGTTGCCAGAGTTCAGTGTCATCAGTGTGCTGAATCCCTTATTCTCTTCTGCTTTTACTTAGATTGTTTTCATGTATTGTGTATGATGTGACAAGCAATAATTTCTGTGAAAAAGAAGAAAGATCTTTAAAATGTCAAGCTCCCTTGTTACAGAAGTTGGCACTAAAAACATACCACCTCATTAAAAGAATTATTTATATACCATCAATAACCCACTAGGAGCTGGGACGTGAGCAACTTTTCATCCTACAGAAAATATTTAACATTTAATTCCCTGTTTGATCTACCTGTTGAAACAGGGAGAAAGACCAATTGCGGACTGCCTATAAATCCACCATCTTCATGAAGCAGCTCTGGTTGGACTACAGGCCCCAGTTCTAAATCCACAACTGAATTAATGACTGTAATAACACCAAGTATGTGTCTCCTAATGCATGCATATTTTGGAGTCATTTTAAATTCTGAAAGCATTTATGGAAAGCACATTCAGCTGGTACCTGTGGAATTGTTCTTGTGCTGCTTTTGTTGGTTCAGCTTGGCAGGAAAAATATCGCACACTGCTACTGCATCAAGATCATTCCCAACAGCTTTCTCTGTTCCCTGATTTCAACTGAATTAATTCTGAATGCTAGTAGCTCCTCAGTGAAACAGAAATGACTTATACAGCCTCATATTGGCAGTGAACATTCTCATTGGAGTCATTTTTAATTTTGGAAGAAACTTGCTCCAAAAACAGCTCTTCCTCACAATACCTTGGCAAGAGAGGAAGGAAATTCCTTCATTTCAGTAACACGGATATTTTAAGTGATTTGCCCTTAACTACTAAGATAATCTTGAGTTTTCTTAGTGCCATATCTGCCATTAGTTACTTTTGATGCTGCGCAGGTAAAAGATAAGTGGTTTCAAATTCAATTAAGAGTTGAAGTCTTTTTGGAAATTATAATTCATTAGCTTTGGGTCTCTTTTGTCTTTTCATGATAAACATATGTTCATATATTAGATAAACCTCAAATTTACCCCTTCCAAAACATTTCATGGCTCAGGAGAGTAAGTGCTTGCCTGGCAAGTGCAAGGGTTTGAGTTCAATCCTCAGTTTCACACACACAAAAAAAATTCACATATCAGTCACTTCTGCATCATACTTTTATCATACTGTGCATGACCTCATAATAATAATAATAATGCATTTATTGAGTACTTACTATATACCTTTACAATGCTGAGTACTTTATATTCATGATACATATTCATGATGCCATTTTCTTTCCATAAGAAATATATGGAGTACTAGGGTGACAAGTCCCATTTGACTCAGCTATTTCCCTCCAAGAATCTAGAAATAAAGTTGAATTAGTCCCTAAGAGTTGGTATATTTTCAATTCTTCTTTTCCAGAAGAATTGAAAGCATCATACCACAGCAATACAAGCAGCCATGTGTACAGCAACACAATTTTTAATAGCTAAATTTTGGAAACAACCCAAATTCCTATCAACTGAGGAATAGATAAAAATGAAGTGATATTGTTATATAATGAAATATAACAGCTATAAAGAAGAATAAACTTGAAGTTTTTATAGGAAAATAGATGCAACTATAGGCCATACTCACAAGTGAAATAAACAAGATCCACATTTGTAAACATCATATTGTTTCCCTAGTGTAAGAACTGAAAGAGTAAATAAGATCTAAAAACTACAATAGATATCTTGAAAAGGAAATAAACCCACTAGGAAAGAGCAATTGGAAGGGGGAAAGAAGTAAAGATGGAAGAGAAAATAAATATAAAACTTTTTATACACACACAGGATAGCTAAGATGGTTATATTACTAATTTCTTTTAGTTCATTGAAGGAAATGGTTTGTGCTTATATTGTTTGATCGATCTTGCAGGTCTGCATCTTGTAATCCTGTCATTTAACTACTTTGAGCATAACAATACACAATATATTAACCATTGTTAATTTTCTATTATCTTGTTTTAAAATTCTGTATTATAGCTTTTATTTTTTTCTCTTTAAAATAAAAATAGAATTATTTGCAAAATGTACTATTACTACCCCAATTTTAGAGGTTAGCATTCCCAGTCTCCCACATCTCCACCCAGGCTGCTAGGTTCACATCTCTTCATTTAGCTCATTTAAGAAAATATCTATGAGGGCCAGCCATATAGCTCGGCGGATTAAAGTACTTGCATAGGTAGACACAGAGATCAGTGTGAGACCCCCACATGCAGTGTCGGCCCCACCGCCAGGTCGCGCTGAGGTGGCGAATGAGACTGAGCGTGGTGGCACATGCCTGTAGTCCCAGCTCTTGGGAGGCTGAAAACAGGAGGATCACTCTGAGTATGATCTGTGTAGTGAGACCCTGCAGACCCTGTACTAAATACATAAAAAAGAAATAAGAAAATATCTGTACCATGTAATATGAAGAGATCAAATATGACTCTTGTGCTCCATACTTATACTTATCTCATACATATTCTGTGTCACACATATTCTGTGTCAGTGATTTTTTGAAGCAAATAATAATCTCAAGGAAAATAAGGGCCATGGCTTCCTCTCATTTTTACTCAATCAGTCAATCCAAAATAGCTCTCATCTTGTGATGTTCCAGTGGCATTTCTGTATGTATTCTGGTTGCTTGATGATCTCTTGTTTGATATTTGATAAACAGCTTGCTTAAGTAACCTATTTGTAACAAATGTAGAGGGCTTCTCTTTGCTGTGGCTTCCAGGTCCCTGAGCAAACACTGTATGTGGAGCGTGAGTGCAGAAGAGATCATGTGTCCTTCCTCTGAGCACCAAACTCCCAGGCTTATTGGTAGCTTAAAAGTAGAAGAATGTGATAAAAGTAGGAGAGAAAGGCAAAAGTGGAAACAATGGTATTCTTCAAGAATAAATGAATGACCAAGACGTCCAACATTTCTTTAGGCTTCCAGTCATTCCGAAGTCTCTCCTTTATGTGTTTGATTATCTCTTACTGCTTTAAGTCTGCCTTTCTAGTAACTTTCCTGTCCCTGCTGAATTCAATGCCCATGTAGAAAACTGGGTTATCTGGCACATGTATGAGTATTCAGTACAGCATTAGGGAGAGATTAGCAAACCTCATTCAAAAGGCTTAACTGAATGTGTTTTCTCAAGAAAGAACTGTTTTGAGGAAATTAAGGAATCATCCTAATTTGATTATTATACACACACAACTAAATGAGCTGTAAACATTGGCAGATATCTATGGTAATAGAAGAACTATGCCTTTTCCTTTCTTTCCTACCACATTATTGTTGAGTATGTTTTCCTTACATAACTGTAGTTTGTGAAGAACAGAAGAGAAGTAGGCACCTGAGACAGTTAGAACAGTGAATGACATCAAGGGTTTATATTTCATCGAAATCTGGACACACTTTGGGGTTAACCATCTGCTAGTCTTTCTGATAAATGTTAATCCATAGTTCTATAATAAGAGTAGCTAAACAGACCCAACAGTTACATTGTGCTGATCAATAGAAATATTAAGTAAATATGTGATAATGAGGCCAAATCACATTAACAATGCGGGATTCATTGTAGCATTAGTTTAAATTTTGGTCAATTGACTGCATCACTTCTGAATGTGAACTTAATTAAATTAGTAAAACATATAAATAAAATAGTCTTTAAAAAGCATTCACAGAAAAAAAATAACTTTCTAAATCCATTTTTATTTTGTTGTATGATAGAATATATAAACAACTGCTATAATGCAAACTTAAAATTTCATGTAAATATTAGAGAAACATTACTAAACAAGACAGCACACAATACAAGTTGAATTTGCTAAGTGTCATAGAAAAATATCAGATTCCTTTACAATACTGCTTATAGCCAAGGTGGAAAACCACCATTTCCCTTTGCTCTGGCAGTGATGGTATTGAGTACCTTAAAGAATTGCTGTTAAAACATACTAAGCTTGAATATGTAACCCGCTGTGAGTAATAAATTATTAAACTCTAAATTTTTCTTCAACTGTGATACCTCAACAATGCATGTTCCAAAACTGTAATCCATGTACAATCTCTATGGCAAATGTCATCACTTGCTTAAGATGATAAAGCCACAGGAAGCCGCTTCTCCTAAGCAACCCAGTGTAATAATAATCTTCTTGATTGAATAAATATGCTTGAGAATCAAAGCTGGCTCGAGAGGGCACAACTTCAAAAATAAATGTGAAGCTTTTTCAAAGCAAGAAAGTAAGTTGTTTCCAACCAGTCAAGATGATTTTTTGTCACTTTGACTTGGTGTTTTTTTTCTTAACTGATGACTAAGTGATTACAATGACTTCATTTCCTCTGTAAATCATTGAGTTGTTTAAGGTAATTTACAAACTCATAATGGTTCTCAGAGTATTCTAACCTCAGCTTTATCACCTCTGTTTCCCTCGCACCCAATTAAATTAGAAAAGGGTTTCAATGCTTTACTGAAAAATAGGTTACATGTATTATATTTCCATTAATAGGCTTGAGAGTTATAATGTTTTAGAAATGGATAAAATTTGATTCAACATATTTCTATGGGTGCCCTCCATATGCTTAGCACTATTCTAGGTAGAGAGAATTACTGAATAAATAAAAAATAAAGTAATAAGAATATGAAGTCTTGGGAAGTGATATTTGTTGTGTGTGCTCATTCATACAGCGTATTAAGGAAAGGGTTTCAGTAGTGTTTTTCCACTGTGGCTATCTTAAGAAAATATTAAAACAGAGACATAAAGGAAAGAAAGGAGAAAAATCATTCAGAAATACATACAACTGTGTTCGTAGCTGAGAAAATTAATAACAAAGGTCTGAAAGAGAAAGCAGGAAATATTTTAAGAACAAAAGGAAGGTAGGTATGGCAGCGACCAGGGAAGAATTAGAAAACCTGAGATTTTTTAAAAATGTAGCTAGGATCCATAAGATTTCATGTGCCAAATCAAGGTTGGATGATTTTACTTTGAGTGAGAGGAAGTTACTGAAATGTCAGAGCAAAGAAGGCTACAATCTGACTTGGAGTCTAAGAGCATTACAGTAACTACTCTGTTGTGTATAGAGGATGGAAATTCAATAATGAAGTAGAGACTAGTTCAGAAACTATTGAAATCCATAGTACAGGGCTCAGACAACAGAGAGAAATAAAGGCAGAAGTGAATGCATCAAATAGACGGAATGGTAGGGTTTGTGGGTAGAGCTGGCAGGGTGTACAGAAGAAAGAACACCTGGGATCACCCCATTATTATCTACACAACTAGGATAATGTTGCTTTTTCTGAGCTAAGAAAAATTATAGGAGGGAAATTCTACATCAAGTAGATGTTAAGGGTAAGAGTTTTGTTTGTGAATATGTTAGATTTAAGACACACATGAAACATTTTAGTGGAGATGTTAAGGAGCTAATTGTATCAAGAATGAGAATTAAAGAGGAAAGGTGGGGAGGGAGTCTTTTGAGTTCTCTGACTTGAAAGTCTTCACTGTGATGTTGTTATTTAAAGCCATTAGACTTAATGAAGCTATTTATGGAATAGATGGAAAAGAAAAGCTCTGAAGAATGGCCCCCAAAATAATCCAGTTTAAAATTTGGGAGATAATAAATGACGAGCAAAGGTCACTGAAAAGGAGTAGCACTGAGGTAGACAGTAACCTAGGCTGAGTGTTTTCCTGGGAGGAGTTCAGTATTTCAAGAAGAAAGGGAAGCTTAATATTATCTGCGAATAAGGTGAATGAATTGGTCACTTGCTGCAGCAATGCACTGACCCAGACCTCAGCTGTGTAGTAGTAGAGATGGGTGCTAATTAAGTGGATTCAAAACAAAATGTGCAGTGAGAAATTGGACAGAATGCATACAATTGACACACTTAAGGATTTCTTGTTTTTGTGAATACACAGAAATGGGAATATATTCAAGGTAACATATAAAGGGCCAATGAGATAGCTCAGGAGACTAAGAGCCTGCTTTGGCAAGTGCAGGGACCAGGGTTTGATCCCCAGTCCCACATGCCACGCTGGCCCTGCCCTTCAGTCATGCGGAGCCAGTGACCAAGTCCAGGCATGGTGGCATATGCCTGCAATCCTAGTACTGGGCAGGCTGAAAATAGGAAGATCAGTATGAGTTCAAGCAGTATAAGGAGACCCTGTAACAAAAAATAAATGAAAAAGATAAAATGTACCATGGTAAGTAGCAAAATATTTCAGTATTTTTCATGTGGAAGAAGGAGAAAGGTCTGAGGTAGTTATAAGTAAAAGATTTTGATAAATAGGAATAGAGAGAAGACATTTGCATCAGGAGAGCAGACGCAGAGCACAGAGATGTCCCAGGAATGGTGCTGAGAGATGCATATGGAAAGTGAGCCTCCTGAGGCTGCCCGCTGAGTGGTGCGGGAGCGCGGCAGCAGACAGGCAGGGCCACATGGCAGCAAGTGTAGAATTCTGGTGAAGGGGTCTAATGTCCTTAGTGATACAATTCATAGAACATAGAGACTTCTTTTCTTCAACAAATAAGCATTTTTAACAGTTACTGGCAGAATGTGGATTGGACAGTTCATTGGGGGTTTGGACAGAATGGAAGTGATAATTAGGAAATAATTTCATTTCTGAAGGGGAAAATTGCTGCCTCAAATAGGATGTAGAAATAGGACAGATCTGAGGAATATTTCAAAATTATATAATATGGTGTAGATAATAATTAAGGGGACAGTACTTGATTTTCGGGAATTTAGGCAGATTGATGATTCTTATAGGTAACAGAAGAGGAAAACATCGGTTTGGGGGTGTGGATTTCTATTCCATGCCATATTACTATTTCAATGCTGTTGTAAATTAATCTCACTTGAGGAGATTATGTGACTCTAAAATGATGGAAGGAAATCAATCAATCAAACTAGAGATGTGGGCCGGCCAAATAGCTCAGCCTGCAAGTAGGTGCAGGGGCACAGAGTTTGATCCCTGAGTCTGCAGAGTGGCCCCTGCCCCTCGGGCATGCTGAGAGGGTGACTGAGACTGGCCGTGGTGATATGTGCCTGTAATTTCAGCACTTGGAGGCTGTAAATAGGAGAATCACTACTAGACTGATCTAGTAGTGAAACCCTGAACACCCTTCCCTAAAATACAGGAACGAAAAAAAAAATACTAGAGAAGAGATTCTACTGGAATTAGAAACAAAAGGGAAAACGTGGATAAAGCCAGGGCCCGTCATATCGCACTGCTGTTCATCTGCTCATGTCTCAATTCAGGGCTCCTACATTCTGCACATCTAAGCAACTGTTCCCTGTATTTTGACCACCCAGATCTATATACCTTAAGGGTGATCATTATATTAATTGCCTTCCAGTGAAAAGAAGCTTTGAAAGGATCTAAGGCTCATCCTCTATTCAATTCAGACCCATTACTGAATGGAGCATAATATGTTCCACAAAAGGTATTTAAATAATTACATTCAACTTTCTCAGAAGATTTTTTGCTGAAATTAACTTTCCTGTGATCAATTATTTCACTTGATTATGGATGTACACTCATTTCCTTATCTAAAGATATGAAAACAAAATAACAATCACTTTTGTTCAATTTTCAGGAGCTGTTTACAACGTCTGGCTAATTCAAAGGCTGATGAGCTCAGAGTGCACCAAGCAAATTGATGCTCCCTTATCAAGGGCAATTTAAGCAAGAGAAATTTCAAGACGTTGCCACTGACTGCTCGCTGGCATTCTATTCTACTACCTCTAAAGGCTGTATGTCCCCCTTGTCTTAAAAGTTCTCTGCACAGTACTTCCTTCATTTCCCTTTATATTTCTGCGATGTCAGTTCATGAATGGAGCTACCCCTGGGCGTGATGAGCTGCCTCACTGTCCCCCAGAGCTGAGCGATTGCACAGCTTCAACGAGGAGGCAGTTTTCCAATTTTTGCTAAAGGAAAAACTGAATCACATGGCTGTGTGAAACATGCAGTACACTCTTGAGTTCAAGAGACGAAACCTTCATTATGCGAGAGAGGAAACATTGCTCTTATTACGAAGGGTTGTTAGTGGTTTGAGGCAGTCGGAGCGGCGGTGAGTGGGCTTCAATATGCCATCTGTCTTTCCAACATCCACTGCCATTTAAAATGTCACCAGTTTTTCCCAGTGGTGAGGTAAAACCATGGGAACGGCATTCAAACCACTACACAGAGTACAGGCCCATTTTAACAAATTCATAATTAAAACCCAGCCAAATCTCTCCTTGCACTGCCAAAGTCCTTCCTCTGTATTTTCCAATTAAATATCCTTTCTGTGAGAAAGCAGGCTTCTAGAGATGCCAAAGCTGAGTCACTAATGTCTTTATAACAATAAGACCTTCGCATTTTCATACCATTTTCAAATACCTGAATACTACAGGCTTTGAAGAACATTTGTAGGAGTGACGCATTCACTCATGCCTACAGAAGAAGGTCACTGAGTACCTACTACCTACCAAAATATGCGTTAGACTCAGATGCACACGTAAACAACTATTTCCTTTCATTAAAGAATAATCAAAGTCATAAAATTGTATCAATAATATGATGATAGTATAAAGAAAAATAAAATATGTGCTATTTTAATGAAAATAGGAAAAAAAAAAGTCTTGCTAGGAAAATAAAGAGATAGTTAAATAGAGATCTAAATACAGGAAATATACTCCAGGAAGGGAAAAATCCAATGTACATGCCAAAAGAAGACTTGGCTTGAAACGAATAAAGATGAGCTTCAAGGCCTTTCAGGTTTATGGGAGCCCTGCCACGGCACTGGGAAGGTCCTAGCCTTGATTTCACATGTTCATGCATTTTTGTCAAATTTACACAATACAATTTTTAGCCTCACTGGTTGTGTTTTGCATTTTTCCACTTATGGTTTTTACCTCTATCATACTTTCACCCTTCCTGCCACATCGTGTTGGAGTGGTCAGTGGCCTTTCTAGGACCATTGGAGAATCATTCAGTGGGAGTTCAGGGAGACCTGTTCATGTAGTCTGCCATATTTTTGCTTAAGCAATGGCTAGCTTCCCAGTGTAGGAATCCAAGAATATTCCTACTGTCCTCTATGCTGAACCATAACAGACAGCTAACTAAAATAATAAAAGGTTATTTTATGGCTATTGTCAGATTATTAAATTATTGTCAGATTATTAAATTTTTTAAAGTAATATAGTTTGTTTTCTTGTTCTAAATATTCTCCTTTGTATAAAAGGTATTTTTTAAATATTCTCTCAGCTAAAACTGGTACCTCAATGGATCATACAGTGCTTGTGAGAACTTCCAGAGATAGGACAAAGATTTTCAAAGGACTGTACATTCTCTGAATTAGATTTAGTAGAAATCTCAGAAATTTGTAAGGTTGGCCTACAGTGTCTTCCCTCAGACTCAAATTAGAAGAGTGCCAAAAAATCTGTTCCTGAGAGAAAAATCCAGAAGATTCAGATGAAGGACTGGAGCCATTCGAAATGTCTCTCACAAATGTGCATTAGGAGCTTGAAGAATGAACAATGAAGATCAGGGATCTTCACCGGAGAGTCAAAGGACCAGCCCTAGAAGCTAAAGAATCTGCCCCAGCAGACCACAGGCTGGGGCTGAAAGCTGAAGAATCATTGCCGAAAGCCAAACGATGCCCAAAGCAAAGGCCAAGACCTGCAAAAGCAGTAGCCATGCTGGTTTCAGCAAGGACCACAGCCCCTCCACAGGGAACAGCTGAAACTCCACCAAGAGAATCAGCCACAGTGAAGCTTTTCCAAGGAAAATCAGCTCAAGTCCTTCCCTCCTCTTCCCTTTTAGTACTGTTCCAACAACACTCTTCCTTAAATTGGGTTTTTCGGACTCAGAACCATGCTGACTTACTTTAGCTGGGTGTTATCCACCCAAAGTGACAGTTAATCAGTTAGCCACCACACCCCCAATTTGTACAAAATTAAGGTGTGTGACCCAGTTAGGTTATGACCAGAGAGCATATTTGGCATGTGCAAGGCCTGCCTGGGGAGAGGCTGATATGGTTTAATTAAAGTGAGTATCAATAAGAAAGGTGGCAGAGAAGCTCTGGAAGTTGCTTAGGTTAGATTTCTTAGAGCCTCAAAACTGATGATAAAGTCTCTAGATTCTATCTTAAGAGAGAGATTCAATAGGAGGATTGACTTAAAGAAGTGATGGAAGCCAAACAGCATTTTGAAAATAATTCCCTGATTTCTACACGGAGAATGAAGTTGAAAATGGCACAAATGGAAGTGAAAGACCCATCAGGAGGGTATTATAATGACTAAGGAAGGAAATAATATGGATTGGATTTTTGTTCATGGACATGGTTAAATTTGGACATAGGCATATTTTAATGGGCATCTGATTGGATTAATTAACAGTCAGATTACGAAATGGGAAAAAGTTCATAGTTTATTCCTAGGTATCTGACCTTTGAAAATGAGCCAATGGTGGTTTTTTGTTCTGAAATAAAGAACACTGAGGAAGTACATATTTGCACTAAATTCAAAATTATTGCATGTTTAAAATCTCCAATGTTTCCAACTATCTGATGGAAGGCATTGATTATATAGATTTCCCTCTTTAGTTGTTCTGAAAATGCGCAACTCAGTGAGGAAATGAAAATCAAGCATGGTAGTGGACTGACCGTGCCAGTCTGAGAAACACCCTTCCGAACTGGCTAGGGACTGGGATGCAAGCCCGCCTGGGGAAGCTGCCCGCTAGAGTGGCATCAAAAGGAAGCAGAGCGCAGGCTCGCTCCCGTCCCCCGGGGAGCTCTAGTCTTCCGCCTCATTCAGGGTTGTCTCTGGATTCCAGCACAGACCCTTCAGCTTCCCGTGCAGATCCTTGTGCCTCCTCATATGGCTGAGCACAGGGCTTTAGAGTGAGCTCAGGCCTTCTGCTGGATTCTTTCTATCTCTAGTGCTGGCAGCCCTTTTTCACTCTTCAAAACTTGGTCTGGTTAGGCGGCCCCTGTAACCCAATCTTGTACATTCTTATGTACTTATATATCTCATAATAAGGGTGCCTGGAAATCACTGACTAGTACATCAAGAGAGTTTAACACACTTGCGCGTGTAGCTCATTATCAATACCAAGTTTTGTAATTTTGAGAACAGCTCTTTTGCCACTATAAAACCTTTATGGTAATTAGAAGACAAATAAGAAAATTTCCTGAACGCTATGGAAGAGAGTAAGACAAATGATGCTTTTGAGGACTAACAGCAAAACTTACATTTTCCTAGGACATAGTTCATTATTCAAATAAAATTTTTTCACATAACTAATTTAAAATGCAGCACCTAATGTGTTTTGCCAAATTTTCACAAATTAGCACTTGAAAAATGTATGTAGATAGAAATCACCAAAGAACATTCTAATAATTCAAATTATCTATAAAAGCTTAATATTTCTTTGGATGGAAACCAGTTTCTACTGTATCAACAAAAGAACCAAGCAATAAATTAATCTTTGACTTGTCAAGAAAAACATTGTTTCAAGCCTCACCTGAGAGAGTCACTAGAAATCTGATGAGAATAGTTCTGGTCTGAAAAATCCTGTTGAGAAAATGACCCTGTCTAGTTGCAGCTCTGTTCTTAGTGGAATTTGGTATAAAAGGCTTACAAGTTCCCCTTAATGTGAAATAGTTCGAATGCTATCAGCTGTGTCACATCAGATTGGACATGGGCTGCCCAGGACTTTTGGACACAATGAGGTTCAGAGCAGCAAAAATGAAAAGGCTTCATAATACCAAACAGTGTAATAAGGTCTCCAAAGTAAAGGTAAATATGACTCTGATCTATCTTGGCAGTATCATATCTGTCATTATTACAGAATATAGAATTCAATATGGGAATGAAAGATCAGAATGGATGTTACCATTTTTGAGAGCTGAAAGGCATTAAACTAAAACAATACTTGTGTAATAAATTCACCTAGGGAAAAATAGAATACACTACAAGATGAATCAAAAGAAAGTACTACAAGACAGTCACAAAATAATGAGAATTTGGGGTAAAAGTATGTGCTGATAAATTAACTCCTAAGACAACTACTTCTCCAGAGTAATTATGTCAAATAGGAGACACTTGCTAGCATTGACTTAAATATTTCTGTGTGGTTTCTGGATGAGGCAAAAGCTTTTTGGTTTTTGCCATGTTCACTGACATGATCCATTTCTTTCAGGTCTTGTAGTTTATTTCCCAAAGCTGAGCCTGGGTAACTGCAGACAATCCACTGAGTTTAAAGGAGAAAACAAGCTATTTTCTTAGTAGGATTTACTAAAGGAGCCCAACTACTTCAGAATCTCAATTAGCTCCTTTCTCTCTACATGACTCCTCAAAGTTTAACTTAATTCTTTTTTCTGTAGAAGAGGCCAATGATCCACTTTAAAGCAAAAATATGTGTGGTTCAGGATGCAAACTTTGATAGATTGAATAAAGAAGAAAAAAGTCGTTTGTCAGGATTAAAGTTTACCTTTGAAACCTGACAGGTCAATTACAGATGTACAGAATTCTAACCCAGAGGAAAACACATCACACGTTAAAGCCTTTTTAAAAGTAGGAGCATATGAAAGATTTTGTATTATAAGCAAAATATTTTTTAAATAAATGAAGCAGATAGCAACTTTTGTAGCTGTGTGTTTCATAATGATGGGAAAAAAAGTTAAATACATTTATTGTAAAAGTACCAGGAGACATTAATTTTTAAATTCAAAGCCATAAAATCTTGGAATTGGACACTTTTCAAATAGGAAAATATTTAAGATAAATAATATGACTTATCTGATGAACTATGAATATTATAATGAAAACTATGCCCAGGAATAGCAAAGACCACCAATGTGCATTCATCTAAAAGTCCTACCTCTAGTGTACAACATTTAGGGTTCATGCTGAGACTTTCCACACTGAAGACTGGTTGATGTTGGTGACCCCACTAATCCCTTAAATCAGCCTGAAGTCTGTCCCTTGCAGACATGGTCGTTAAGTGGGACAGTCTCAAGGATATGCATATGCTGTAGGCTTCAAGAGAGATTCTGCTAAGCTTGTAAACTATACACAAAATAAAATGAATTAACTTGCTATGTTTTAAAAAAAATTTTTTTAACTTGCTATGTTTTCTACTGAATTACAAACACTCTTTATAATTATTTGCTGACATTTACTATAATCTCATATGACATATAGAAGTGAATTTCACTGAAAGTAAAAAAACCTAGTCCTTATGCAAATGTAAAATTTTTTGAAGGGTGACTGTATTCTTTAGTTATGTGGCTATCTTTTATAAAACTGAGATTTTCATAAGGTTTTTTTTCTTTTTTCTACTTAAGTATGACAAGTCAGCTGTCCACTAATGGAATAAGCATGGTATGATTATTTTATAAATGGCCTTACATTCTGTCCAGTAGGCCTATATTAATACTTCAGTAACCTTACATTTTGTGTAATGTATAGTTTATAGGGTTTATAGGTTGTCACCATTTACTACTGGAGGCCACAGGTATTCCTTGAAGCCTGTAGTAAATAAAAACTATGAATTAGGACGCTCAGAAAGAGATTGAGAGTTATTTCTTAAGAAGCTCACCTTAGATAGTTGTCATTCAAATATGTTTATTGAGAAATAAAACAAAGTAATTGAAAGAAAATTGCCAGGAACCCAAAGATAATTCCATATTTTGGTGCCTGTATAGTGCCATTAATAGAATTGGGAATAGTGCAGATGTTGACTTAGAAAGAGAGGTAATACATCCAGCTTTAAGATATTTTGTTTGAGAGTTGGTCATCTTTATCATCGGAAATGAGTAAAATGCTCCTCAGGAAGAAGTTAGATATTTGCAGGATGGATGAGGGCTAAAGTTGGTATTTGGAAGTCAACAGTGTGCAATCATATTTAAAGTCATAAAATTCAATAAAACTCTAAAATGCATGACCTCCTACAATTTATCTTTGTCTACCAAAGATAGAGCATTGGAACACATGTGATGTGTATTTCATTTATCATGGAATCTTATCTTCCTCTTAGGTTTTTTGTTGTACTAAGAAAAGATACTTATATCTACTCAAAAGTAACTGCAATTATATAGACTTTAAATCTAAGATAATCATTATTCCTGGGGTATCAAGAAATGACACTAGTAAACATGATTTGTTATATGAAATACAGGAATTAAATAATTCAGTTTTACTGGATGTTTGTCAGATACCAGGAGAGAAAACTAGGGGTGAATGATAAGTGCATTCACCCTAGGAATATAATGATAGGAAAAACTAAAGAATGGAAGGCTGAAGAAGTAAGGACTATTTAGAGACAGACTGTATAGAACTTTCCTTCCCTAAGATGAAATTAGCTCATAGCAATGCTTCCTCAATTTTACTTTACATAAAAATTAAAGTAACATTTGTACCAATTGAATTGACATTTTTCTCCTTTACAAATTAGACTCAGATGCAAACTCTTGCTCACAGAACATAAGTTAATTAATCAATTCATAGCTTGAACTTCATCACTGATCCTTATTTGATGCTATCACTTTATTTCCTAACTAGAAAATGTATTATTTATTTCATGCTTTTTTTTTCTTGCCTTAAACTCAGTTTTCTATTTCAAAAGATTATCCCAGTACTTCAGTGATTAAAGCTTTGTATCTGTCAAATGGTCAAATTTCTTCATAGAAGTTAGAGATTTCAGTGGCAGTGGTGTCCTTCCTGTGAAGCAGTATGAGAAATTCTAATATATAATACAAAAATGTTTTGATACAAGGTCTACAATCAGCTCTCTGTATGGTCCTGAGAACTAATCTATAGAAGTGCAAGAGGTCCATTTAACTGTCCCTTGGAAATCCAGCCTCCCATGTGACATATGAGTCGTGTCTCACAACATCTTGGATGTATGCACATTTAGCATTGTAAAGGTCCCTCTAGCAACATTCCTTTCTTTCTTTTTTTTTTTTTTTTTTTCTTTTTGGTGGAACCAGAGATTAAACTCTCTTGCACTTGCCAGGGAATCATTTATTCCACTGAGCCATCTCCCTGGACCTCTAGTGACATTCCTCATGAGGTCCTGCCTTGTCAAAGGCTGTCTTCTTGTGTAATTAAATTACTTCTACTGGTGGTTTCTTGTGTACAAGGCATAGTTTTTTTTTTCTTTTTTTTAAAGGTCTATTTATGCCTGAGTGATTACAGGTTATTCAGCGAGGCGTGATTCTCACTAATATAAATCATACAGACTCTTCTCCAATGATTCTTTTTGCTTATTTGCTCAATACACCTACCTATATGTACAGTCCAGTGGTTAGTAGGAGCTGTTTGAGAGATGGACACTTTTGCACAGAATGAGATGTTTTACTCTCTATGTAGAAGCTCCAAGCACTATTACCATCTCATGAAGCCCTGGTCTTCTTTATCCTCACATGCTCTGTAAAACTGTGTTTTAAATGACTCATTTGCCTCTCCTGACTTCACCTCTGTGAAGCTACATTTTTGCATGGAATTTATCACTATTAATATTAAATATTTGTGCTGTGCATGTGTGGTCTCCCACCTTGTCCCTCACTGTTTTACCTTTTCTCCTTATTTTGCTTCTTTGTGATCATTGTTATAGTCATTCTAATCTAAGCCCACCTACCTACACTTCTATTGTTGGTATATTCCATAAGATTTCTGTTGTGCAGAACATCTGTTCAGTGAAATAAAAGCACACATGCACCAAACCAGTGATTATTCCACTTTGTGATTTTCACTTCACCTTGAATATATTATCAAATCCTAACCTCTAGGTACACAAAGTGTACATGTTCCTTTTGGGTTTAGTCTCAGACTCATAGGTCATCTAAAGGGATGAGGACAAAATGTGCACTGATTCTGGAATGTCCCATAGGATGAAGTTAGCCAAGGTGGGAGTGGTCAATGACCGATTGTAATAATTAAGTTTATCGTTCATCACACTTCAGTATTTAAGATGGTATTACACTGAATAAGATACTTTCTCAGAAGAATATCCAGCTTGCTACTATATTAAGAATTTCATCTTTAGTCTAAATGCCAAATATGCTACAAATGTCCAATATAAACACATTTTCTGATGAATTCTAATTCTGTATGAGATTTTAATGTTTAATCTTTTGTTTTGCATCTGAACTGAAAATTTTACGGAAAGACCTTTTCAAAAATTGTGATACAAAGTTATAATTCTGTGGATGACAGTGTATTGAAATTCACAAATATGTACAATTTCATTGAAAATTTTGTGTGCTGGGATTATTAAAGAAATCACATCATTTTGTAGATGATGCAGTTAAGTCTGAGTTCCTCAGTTCATGCTTTCTCTCTTATTACTTTTTGGTGCTGTAAAATTACAATGAAGAAATGCACTTGAAATCATTCCTAGTGGCCTTCCATTTCTTCCCTTCTTCTCTCCTTCTCCTTCCTTTCCTCTTGCTCCTTGCAGTTAGTATGGAGCTGTAGAATAAGACACAGAGCAGCACAAACTGCCTCTCTTTCAGTCCTTCTACTCTAAGGAGACATTTTCCTTACTGCTAAAATTTACCTGATTTAATTTTTCCAGATCACAGATTCTTCTACATTTTTTTTTCTGTTTGTGTGGATTACTCTGATTTTCCTCCTTTCCTGTATTTGATTTGGATGATAAGCATGGAGAGAAGAAGCTTGACTAGAGTCGTCCATCTGTACCACTCCAGACTCACCTTCCATCATGCAGGCCCCTGACTTGTCAGGAACTGAAGTGAGCAGGAGGCTGGGGAGATAGCTCAGTGGGATAAGTACCTGCCTGCCCAGGGTTGATCCTCAGTACAAAAAAAAACTAGTTATGAAATACTAAGAAATAAAACATTATTATTCTAAGGAAATTCAACTGAGGCAGAGACAGTTTCCAGACTTTTACTTATGGATCTTTATCATGGTCCTTAGGTATAAAACCTGGTAATTTTCATGAAGGGCAAAGTAGCCCACATCGTGCCTGATATTTCCTCAGAAATCAATCTAAGGGAGTTTAAGTGATTTTTCCAGGGTCAAATGGTCAGCTATAGGACAACAGCAAACAGAAACTGGTCTTCAGATTGCAACTGAATATTTTTGTCACTAAAGTATCTAGACTCTTACATTTAATTTTAATGCAAAGAAAAATATTTACTTTAAATATTGTTCACAAGACAAAAAGAAATTAAAAAAATCTCTGTGAAAAGCTTCTTATTGTGTAGCTTAACTCCTCATCAATTTAAGCCCTATTTTTTCGATAAAGGCAGACTTAGACAGACTAAAAGAATGCAGCCATTTTTTCTACCCTGAAAATGGATGAGTAAGAAAATTGGAATTTAAATGTGTTAGTCAGGCATGATGAACACTTTTGACTCTGAAGACAGTTAATGCATATTTATCAATTACTTCCTGCCTTGACCTAGGACTCACCAGTGCTGGAAATATACCTGCGTAAAGTCAGTGTCACTGTACTTCAAGGCTGGCAGTCCTCGGGGTCACAATGCTCCAAAGAATGTTATTGGTTGATTTCTTGCAGATGCAGCCTCAGAAAATAAATTTTATCATCAATTGAATATAAGTATGTTTCATGTCCAATCTTGAAGGCAAGATTTTCATATTTTCTTTTATAGAGGAACAGGTATAATAAAGATGAAAGCACTAAGTGTCTAAAGATGGGTGGGAAGGCAAAGCCTAAGTATGGAGAAGTGTGAGTGAAGAGACTGCTGTGCTCAATGATTCCCGATCTCTTGCTTGTGTTTTTCCCTGTAGCAAATGGTGTCATTTTGTATGCTAGCCAGGCTCTTGTCCTGTAAGACATCTCACCTTTTATCCTGGTTCTCAAATGGGGACACTTGTTTAACACCAGAAAATAAGTTACCCTATTTGAGGAATGTAATCAGCATTCTGAACAATATTTAGCCGAAGTCGTGCTTATGTAAATGGTGTCTGCCTGGCTAGTAGTTGAGTGCCTTCTACACCAAAACAGGTCATTAAAAAGTCCTCTGCTGAGCTCCTTCAATCTCAGCTCAATGGATAACTGCATTAATGGAGAACATTTAATTCCAACCCATAATTAAGTTTGGCAGTCTAAAATTATGTTTTTTTGAGGTTAGCCTTCTTTGCTGAGCATTTTGAAATTCTCCCAAGCTGTCCATGTTCCAGATTCTATGCCACACAGACACGTATTTTACAGCATCTTATTCCTACAACTAAATCTCTTTGGTAAATCTATCATTTGATTAGTGAAACTGTTGGCTTCAAAAATGAGTGATGTTGAAGCTTAGAACCTAAATAAATATAAGACACCATCTCTCCTCACCTTTCACCACAAAAATGTTGATTCTAAGAGCAAAAGCAACCCTTTAGGTTCAACCATTTGGGAGTTGTAGCTATGGATTTAAAAAACAATGGAGCCACTCTTATGTTAGTGTACCCAACATAACTTGGATTTTTCATTTGCTTGTCTTTTTTTGTCTTATGTTTTGATTCAAGGTCTCTCTATAATTCAGGCTGATCTTGAACTCACTATGTAACCCAGACAGGCTTTGAACTTACAATGATCTTCCTTCCTCAGCCTATTAAGTACTGAGATCATAGGTGTGTGCCACAATATCCAGCATCACATGTAACCTGTGAAATTTCAGTTTGCAGGAGACAAAGGAAGGAATCTTGAAAAAGTTAAGACATACATGTGCCAATTGCTCAAAATGAATTTAATCCTTATGTACTACTAATGATAAACAAATTAAAAACTTAAAATTTCAAGAACATACCCATATACTCCTACTGAAATTGATACAGTATTTTTGAAGTGCTTCTTTAGATATCAGAAATCTCAGGAAGACTTTTACTCATGAATGTTCATCATGGTATATAGCATGGTAAGTTTTATGAAGGGACAACTTGATATTTTGGCAGAGAAGGTAGTGAATCTAAGGGAATCCTACTGATTTTTTCGAGGGTCACATGGTCAACTATAGGATGGCAGCAAACAGAGACTGGTCTTCAGATTACAACTGAACATTTTTGTCACTAAAGTATCTAGACTTTCATAGTCATTGATACTCACTGTCTTGCTCTCCTTTATGACTTTTGAATGCTCTGTCAGATTGTCAGTGCCAGCACCTTCAAGAACTATTTATGTGCATATATGACAAGGGAAAAAAAAAACTCCAAATAAGAGGTCATTTATATCTTGTCAAAGTATGGAAAACTTCATAATTTCATTATGTTATTTAGATGTTGGACATTTTATGTCTGCTTTAGATTTGACTAATTACTCATCCTAAAGTAATTCTTCAAGGGTAGGGAAAATTAGTGAAATGTGAGCCTGGCATTGAAAAAGTTTAAAGTTTAGGTGAGAAATAAATCCAATATAAATGAAACAATTACTATGACTAAACTCCAGAGCTCTGGAGTAGCATTTTAAGCTGTGGGCCTGACCAAGAGAATGAAGGAACAATTATGACACCAGCTCAGATCTCACTTTTTAGGACAAATACCCGGTCTCCAGACGATTGAACTGGTATCTGACAGCTCCTAGCTGAGTGCCTCTTTAAGAAAGTCCCTGCTGAAAAGAAGTTTGTGACACATGCTCACGCCTCCTTCTTGAGTATTGTCATACCACGTGGCTGGATGGTATAGTCAGGGTATCAAAACTGCAATAAGCTAGGTTTTGTACGTTTCAGATAAATCTGAAGAGACATTCTACCATTGGAACTCCTCTGCGGATGCTTTTTCAGCAATAATCCTTTGACTCAGCTTCTCAAGGTTAATCTCTTCCTTTGCTTGAAGTTCTGACTTTTGTACCCCCGGGAGTTGCTCCCACAAGCATTCTCCAGTGAACATCACTGATCCACTCAGACTCTCAGGGTAACCCAACATGTAACACTGCCTGTTGTGGTTTGTGTCTAGTTGTCCTCCCAAAGTCTCAGGCAGTCATGGGGCAGGAACATCTATGGATTGTGATTATTTTGATCCACTGGGATTAAAGGTAATCCAAGTTTGGGACTATGGGTCTTAGTTCTACCGGGATTATGGGTGTGTGTACCTCCCCAGCCTGGGGCAGAGAGCCTGAATGAGAGGCAGAGAGACAGACTCTCTCTGTTGCCATCATTGTTGTTCCACTACCACAAACTGGATGCTCTGTGCCCTGTGCCACTCTGTCATGGAACCAGCCAAGTATGGACTGAAACTTCCAGTAACTGTGAGCTAAATAAACTTTTCCTTCCTTCATTTTCAATGTTGGGTATTTGGCCCAGTAATAGAGAACAGTAGTTGAGACAGTATCCCATCCTACATTTCCTATCCTCTTACATTTGCATTTCTTCTTTGACCAGAATTAAATGCACACATCAGGCTCACCCTTGTCCTGCTCTCTCTCTTTTATCTTTGGTGGTCTTCACTGGACATCCAACCTTAGCCCTTATGTGGAACGTTTCTGATGTTCTCAGTTACCTCACTGGACTTATCTTAATTATGAAGCTTTCTATCAATATGCTTAACCTCTAATGAACTTCCAGTCATTTTATCTTACATATTTGATAAGTGCTGTGTATTGGACTGGGCAGCAGTCTCAGTGCTCAGAAACCAAGTTGCCTAAGGCAGCTATTCTCTGTTTCACCTAGGACAGCTGAATTAAATCACATGGTGTGTGAGTCCAGTGGATGCTTTTGAAACTGTCTACAAAGACATAGACACATGAAGTAATATGCTTCATGCAGAAGAGAGGGAGGAAAGTAAAATAATTGAGCAGAAAATTAGAAAGCATCAGATACAAATAGAAGGATCAGCAAAGCCAGCAACAGTCCAAGAGTCGAGTATATAGCTCTGATAAGTTCAAGTCACTGCTTTTGAATGCATAGACTCTACCATCTCTAATACTTAAAATGACACAGCACTAACTGCATCTTAAGGCATACAGTGGCAACAGTAACTTTGCTCCTGAGTCAGTGTGCAAAATTTTCTACACACAAAAATACATGTAGTAAGAGGACTGAATCTCTAGACAAGTTTCTTCCTCACTGACTGTATAACATTACAGAGGTCCTGTAGGAAACCACGGGAGGAAGAAATCATTGTTAATGACTGCAATGCCCTTGCCTCTTGGTGCCCTCAGCTTACATCTTCCCCAATACTTTTCTGGAAATTTTGGGCCTCTATTTTGCTTCTATGAAAAGGAAGGGACCTAGGTCTATATAGCACTTACTAAGCACCAACTTCTCCACTTACTCTATGGTGGCTTTGCTGCATTTTATATGCAACTCCACATTTGCTGACTTCAGAGAAAGATAAATGAACCTTAGCACTTTAACAACTATTATTAGAATTTCATATGTTCCTTGGCATTGCAGGAACATTAGAAATGTTTTCATGGTCACCTCCAATACTGTTCTGTTTCTTTTGAACCCTTATTGTTATTCTGGTCTTACATACATGGCTGACCCAGAATAGGACTCAGATCCCTCAGACACTCCAACAGAACTTTTGTACAAATACCAGATTTTAGGGTAAACTGAACTGCACATGTTGCAGGGTAATAATCACCTTCTCTTCTAGAAGGTTAACAACTTAAGTTTGCAGATCAAAAATTGGAGAAATGGAAGGCTGCAAGATCTGTCAACATTTTGACCCTAGCCTTTCAAGGTCAGTGAAGACTCAGGACATAGGAGAACCTGTACTGTAACATCATGGAACTCAGTTGCACCACAAATTTTCCAATCAAGAAGGTTATGGAGCCACAGAGGAATGTGATCAATGATGTATAGTGTGTCTATGGAGAGTCACATGGAGAGAAACCTTTCTCATGTTTTCAGAGAGAGGAAATTGGTCAAGCAATGACCATGACTCATCCACATGGCTGAAACTGACAAAGGATCTATGAAGTGAGGTACAGGGTTACAGGATAAACACTGAGGGGACTTGACCGACCTCATCAGATACAAGTTATACTTTTTGTTATATAGGTCTTGCTTTAATAGGTCTTTATATATTTTGTTATATAGGTCTTAACCATCCAGCAGAAAAGTATAAAAACGAGGTATATAAAATAAAGCCGTAATTATATGCTGAGCTGTAAATGGCTCTAGTCAACAACTTCTTTGGATAACCCACTACTATCATGGACTGTTGGACTATTTTGGAGTGTTTCACTGAATTCAACCACCTATAATAATTTTTTTTTACTTGTTAAAAAAATTAGCCTTATTTTTTTCTTTTTTTCGTAATTTTATTAAAGGACAAATAGTAATGAGACAGTTTCAAATCAAATTAGTAGGATAGAGTCAATAATTAATACATTGCATATTGTTTTCATAGTGGTTATTAGAAATGAATGACAATTTAATAACCATCTCTGACAGAACTAACAAACAAAGGGGATACAAAGGAAGGACCACTCTGTATTTGTATGTACAGAACAGGTACGATAAACATGCAGCTACTTTCATGTAATTCTGTGAGAAGAAAGATTTGCACTAATAGTGTTTGGACAGGATATCCTGTCTGCTTCTTGTACTATTTATAACCACTAGGAAGATAACAATGTAAAAATTATTAATTGTTAAAACTGTACTATAATTCAGCTTTAAAAAAGATAGGTATACAGCTACATTCTCTTAATTCAATGAATAGATGCATCGCTCTAATAGTGTTTGTAAATAGAGTATCATGTCTGCACCTTGTACAACAAATAACCACTAAGAAAACAATATGCGATGTATTAATTTTTCAATCTGTTCTACTAACTTGATTTGAAACTGTCTCATTGCTATTTGTTCTTCAATAAAATTATGGGAAAAAATAACAGACTTTACTAAAGTGGAGAAGTTTTACATGATAGCCATAAAAAATAAATAAAACAAATGATAGAATGTCTGTTATGTAAGCCCCATATCCACTTTAAACCTGGGAAATATTGCCTGAGAATGTCATGCACTTTTTATCATTTATCATCATTTTGTCTCCCCTTGGCATCATCTCCCTATTCTTTCACATATCTTATTCTGCCTTCAGTTTTCCTTATTCTACTACATAAAGAAGAGAAACTAACCCCCTTAGCATTTGGCGCAGTTTTGTATTCCCAGATATTTACTCACAGTTCTCCTAAACAAAGGGTTGGTTATTCTGTATTTTGCCCTTTGACATCAGAAAACTGGTAGAGCCTTTGGAAATGCAAGCATTTACTTCCTTCTTTCCTCTTTGTCTCAGGGAATGTGAAGACCACCCAAATTCACCCAAAGATTTACTTGTTTTTCTTTTCTGTGGTGTGTGTGTGTGTGTGTGTGTGTGTGTGTGTGTGTGTGTGTGTGTGTGGTGCTGGGAAGTTAACTCAATGCCTTGTGCATGCTAGGCAAGAGCTCTACCACTGAGCAACGCCCCTAGCCCAAGACTTATTTTTTTATTAACTAAGCTACGCCTTCTTCCTGAAAAAGGAGCAATAACTTTGGGAAGCTTAAAGCGTACTTTCTCCTTCTTCAACACAGTGATGCAAGGAAATTAACAGAGAGCACACACAAAATCACACTCAGGATGCTGGCTGGGAAAATAAAAGACCACATTTTCCATCTTGGTGCTTTTCCAGAACAGATGGTGACCAGTTAGGTCCATTTAATGTGAAAACATCAAGGAACTATATGTAAGAAGAAGGAGTGCAAGGGAAGAACACTGGAAGAAGGGGGAGGACTTGATCGTGACACTGAGACTGAATTCGTGATTAAAGTGTGCTTCGCATTCACAGAGTGTCAGAAGGCAGGCACATGAGGAGTCAGGTCCTACAGCTGAACATTCGTTAATTCACTCCAGAATGAGAAGCAGACAATATGAGCAAAAACAGTCTTTCATGCGGTGCTAAAAGGGTACTTGTAGCAAGCTATTTGCAATGCAGGTGTCTATCAAAGATGATAAGATGGTGTCTCTAAGCTTTTATACATCCAAATTGTTCCTTGCTTCCTCAAATGGTTTGCAGCACCATTTATTTCTCCCTTTGAACTTATAATTTGCACAAACTGTCTGAGAGACTTCTAGCTAGCACCAAATATATGCTTTTCTTTTCTATAAATTTTTCCAATCAAGTCAGAAATCAAATGGATTAAGAAGTTATAAAATAACGCAATGGCCTGATGACTTTGATTATAAATATATTGAAATTATCATTTTCATACTTCAGTAAAATCCACAGCACATTACACCTGTAACTTTCCCTGAGGCTTATTTTGTGTTTCCCACACTCTTTGCCTCTTAGTGACATACTTGACACAAAGGCGAAATAAAATTCAGACTGGTTCTGACCTATGTTTGTCAGAGTCTGTGGTGGGGGATTGTAGTTCACAGCAAAGCTCATGCATAGATAAGCATGTGTTGCCGCACGCCTGCCCGGCACCTAAGACCATATCATACTCTAGCTGTGAGGGTTGAACAAACACATCACCATTTGTATCTGTGCATAGTGGTGGCTGGCAATGGCTTTAACAGAATGTAGTGATTTCTTCAATAGCCTAATGCTGCATTTTGAAGTGAATGACAGTTTTATTTGAAGACAGTTGTTTCTCTGTAAACTCTGATTGCTTCCATCTTTTCACATCTACTTTTCATCTGCAATAAATCCTTTTCTTTATTTCTGTAAGAAGCAAGCTAAAAGATTATCATGTTTTCACTGTCATCATTTAGAACAGGCCAAAAGGAAGAGATTTTTTAAAATGTATTTTCCTACATGAAGCATAAAAACGAAAACTACCTCCGATAAGCTATGTGATAATAATAACTTGCTATTTTAACCTCAAGATGCCATCTGCATTTCATAATGTAATTTCCCAGTTTTGAAAGGACAGTGATGAAATGATTTGACCTTTCCACATTATGGTTTAATTTCCCTCTCAGTGTTCAGTTGGAAAATTCAAAAGAGCTAAATATACCTGAGTCTTTCCTTTTTCTACCCAGAATGGGTACTCAGAGTGGCCTTTCAACACACTCTGTCTATCTTGCCCTCCTTTTTCTTCCCTCCCTCCCAACCTTCCCCCTGTTTTTCTCACTCTTCCAAAAAACAGGTTTGATTTCTCCTTACTCACACCACTAATGTTTGGCCCTGCTATAGAAAATTCCAGAGTGCTGAAGACTTCTTACTTTCTACTGGCAGGAGATACTGTGGATTGAAATATAACAACTAAGCTGACCTACCAGATAATCCTTTTGTCTTGCTAAGGGTTTTCCTGTTTATTTATTTGCTTCTTTGCTTGCTTGCTTGTTTTCAAGTACCTTCAATCATAAAAAGACGGAGGCAAGTCTCTGTCTAGAAAACCAAACCTGGACAAGACATGAAACAAGAACAACAAGGATGTCTCTTACTGATGTTGGCATTGAAGCCTAAAATTCCAAACTCAATCCTGTTGGATGAGTGTCTGGCTTTGTGCTTTAGAGCATAAATACAGTACAGCTTTATTCAGCCTGCCTTGTGGAGAAGGCACTCAGCAGGCACAAACAGCTTTATGTCTTTAAGAAACTGTTGAGGCATTTGAAGATTGAATGTGCATTGTGTCTTCTTTCCATTAATAACCCTGAAGCTCAGTGGTATAGAAACTTTTCCTGAGATAAAGGTTTGAGTTGTAGGCAATATAAGAGCTAAGTTGTTCCATAGAAAACCTCTGAATCAATGCCTTCCTAACCAAGTGCCCTGTCACCACTCCTGAGTCCCAGGCCATAGTTAAAGAAAGTGGTCCTCCATACTTGACTTTACACTCTAGCACAAGTAATCAAAGTGCATGAATTTTTGAAGATCTTAGGATGATTTTCATAAATATCAAGTAAAAATCTTAGAAGCTTAAATTTCTCCATCAGATCAGGAAAGATGGTAGAGAAGTTTTCCAACTCATCACATCATCTTGCCTTTGGGCAGAACATTCTTCTAAGTCAACTAGGACAGATATCATTATCCTTTCTTCTTCTGAAGCTTTATAGGGATGAACACTTCCCGAATACTCTTCAGAGCTCTTTCCAGCATCTTCTTACTTATTACAGTCAAGATGCTCTTCCTTATGTCCAAGCTAATCTTTGCTTCTTAAGATTCTCTCAAAAAGGACATAAAATCTATTCTCTTTTTCTATTGATGATTAGCATCTGTCAGCCTAGACCTTGCACACAGTACGCCTCATGATTTAAATAAGTCAATGGATCAAATACTTGCATACATCTGATGACATTAAGAAAGCTGTACCTTAACATTCATAAAATTAAATTCTAGGCTAAATTAAATCAATGGCTTCCTTCTAGGAACCATTTTGCTAAGTACTAGCCACATTTCCTAATGTTTGAAACCTCTCTAGGTTTGAGTGTTGTGAAGAATAAGATGTTTTACATTCTGATTGATTTAGTGAACTACTATAAATAGATTCTGAAGCAAATTGACCTGAGCAAATCATAATTCTGTCACTTACTAGCTGTATAGCTTTGAGTAAGTTATTTATTTTTTTCCTTTAGTTTACTTGTCTACAAAGTGGATTAATTTTTCTAAAGTAGTTAAAATAGTACCCGGTCTGTACATATACTGCATATGTATTCATTATTATTATCAAGATTTCATGATAACTTTCCAGGCCTGAAGAATCATATGGGATCAATGAACCCCTGTCTTTTCAGAATGTCTCTGGCAATTTTGCTGAGACAGATTTCTCAGTGCTGGTTTCCTGCGTGGACTCTCCATCACCATCCTCCCTGATTATTCTTGCACATCCCAGCTGGACTGCATTTTGTTTAGATCTCATTTCATCTACAGAACTATTATCTGGTGCTGCTTGTGGGAACTGTGACTTCATACAGTGTCAGCTTCCATAACTCAGCTTCCCACGAGACTCTTCGGTGTTCTCTGCTACTGTCCGGATGTTATTTAACTGTGTCCCCCAAGGCTTCATGTGTAGAAATTTAATCTTCACTGACAGCACCAAGAGGGGAGAAACCTAACCTAATTGTGATGTTTCCAGTGGGGCCTTGTCTTAGTTACTGTCCTCCTCACAGAGACACGATACCTGACCCCATAACTTGGAAGGCAGCTTTATTTTGGATGACAGTTCAGAAGTTCAGTTGATGGTCTGACAGCTCAAATGTAGAAACAGCCTACCAGAAGGGCATAGCAGTGCCAGTGCTGCTCACACCATGCTGGCCAGAAAACAGAAGGGAAAAGAAGTCAGAGAAGGGAGATGCTCTTGCCCAGGACATGCCACCTGTGATCTTCCAGCTCCTACCGCTAAGAAGAAATCAGCTGTAAGACCCCGTAATCTAATCACCTTCCAAGCACATGAAATTATGGGGGCTATTTTAGATGTAAACCATAGTGGACCATCAGCAGTGGCTAGATTAGATAAGGTCATTATGCTGCCTTCCTCCCAGGATTGAACGCTGCTGTTTTTATAAGCAAATGGTAAAAAATTTTTAACAATGCACATGTGCTCGTATGCACGCTGACTTCTGATACATAACGTGTTTCTCTTCCTCAGGACTGTTTTCAGCAAGATGGCCATCACCAAATGGAGTTTTTTAACCTTTAACCTTCAGAACTGTGAGCAAAAACCATCGTCTTCTTTAAAAAGTATTCTATCTGTGTAATCAGTCTGGTTATTAGAAACAGAAAGTGGGTTAAGTAAGTCCTATGATTTATAAAACCCTTTAGAGTTTCTATCAGTTTTCTTTATTCTTACAAAGTTCTCTGAAACATAAGTAAACTGATACATCATGATTTTCTTGGCTACCCTGCAAACTTTAACATAATTGCCTTAGATAGGTTTTTTTCACCAACAAATTCATCATAAATGTTGGTAACTGTAATGATGCTAGTAAGCACAGATCTTAATCAATGTAGCTAAAAAATCATAACCTAAAAGGTAATCGTCAGAGAGACTGAATTTGGGGGGTGGTGTCTTTGAGAAAACACTAGATGGAAAGAACTCTAATTACTCTTGCAAGGTCCCAGAAGGCTTGCAAGATAGCTCAGCAGACTCACACACCTGCTCAGGCAACCTTGGGCACAGGGATAGCAGTTCTACTCCTGGCACCACATGCAACACTAGCCCAGGTCCCTGGGTGGGCTAAGCCAGCCAGAGTCCAGAGCACATCTATAATTCTAGCACTGGGGAAGCTAAAAGCAGAAGGATCACCATGAGTCCAAGCTACGTATTAAGCCCCTGTACCAAATACATTAAAAAAATAAAAAAGCAAGCAAGCAAGCGAACAAGAAAGAAAAAGTGGTTCCTGAAATCTCCCTTTCTCCCTCTGTATGCAAAGACACATGAGAATAGGCCAGGAAACAGCCTTCAGCCACGAGGCACTGAACATGTCACACCTTGATTTTGGACTTCTTATTGTCGAAAACTTTGATAAAATTATATTGTTTTTAAGTCATTGAGTCTATATATTCTGAGACATCATCCCAAATGAGCTAAAATAACAATGATGATAATATGGATGATAGCAGTGAATATTGTGTTTAAAAATAACTTGCCCCACCCCCAAACCTACCAAGAGGTCTGGCACTATGGTAAAAGATAAAAGCACATTATTCTATGCAGTCTTCCATCACCTAAGAACAAAATAGTAATTATCCATTTTTTAAAGAGAAATCCAAGGTTTGGGTGGCATGGGGTAATCATAAATCCTGGCTTCCTAAGGACAATTTTGGTTGTAACATGCATGAACCCTAGCAGGTTATTAATAGTGTTCCTTTTCATTCTTAAGAACGTGGGTCATGATGTGTGTGTATAGACAGTACAGTTGGGATAGATAACGCTGTGCTTCTACATAATTCTGTGATAGGCAAGATCTGCACTAATGGTGGTTGGACAGGATATTATGTCGGCCTTTAGTGCTATGGTCATCCACTAGGTAAATAATTATTGAATTTTTTTATATAATTCAGCTATAAAAAAACCTGTAAATATAATATCATGTATGCACCTTGTACAATACCAAAACGTTATGAAAACAGTTTGCAATGTATTAATTCATCGACTCTGTGTGGTTAAGGTGTCTTGAAACTGTCTGATTGACATTTGTATTTCAATAAAATAAAAATAAATGGAAAAAAAAAAGAACGTGGGTTCAGGTAATAAATTAAATGAACAATCTACAGCTAACCAGTGCCAATCAAAAAGATCCTATAAATAGAAGTCCTATAATTAAAAATTAGAAGTCAACTCTGTAGCCCCAATTTTCAGACTAAGTTTATAGAAAACAACATATTCCATATTGTCCATGTGTAAAGTAATAATATAACTTATGAAATTTAAAGATGTATGAGAGAACTCTATGTAGATTGAAACTTTAAGAGATAACATGGTCCAGGTCCTTCTCAGTGTCCAAAGCAACAGAAAATTACTGGGAAAGAAGATGAGAGAAATCCTTCTTGCTTTTTATGTCATTTTTCAAAGAGAAGTTTTATAATTATCAGTACTATGATTCCAAATGCATAAAGAAAAACCCAACATCAAACAAAAACATTAGTCTATTTGATTATGTATAATAATCACTAGTAGTGAACTAGTGCTACTATTGATGTCTTGGCATTAAAGAGGGAAAAGTTAATTATAAGTCTGAAAATAAATAAAATAATAATGTACCAATACTTTGTGTTACAGTACTTTACATTTTAAATATTACATACAACTAAACATATATTTGTGTGTAATGTATCTTTTTGATATTCATAGATTCCCAACAAAAATGAAAATTATTTCTATTTTACATGAAACTGAGTGTCAAGTAGATTTTAAAAGTCAATAGATTTATACTGGATGATATAAATTAGGATGGAGCATAATTCTGAGATGTTAAAGTGTTTTAAAATTGTTAAAATATAAAGGGGCTGGGGCTAGAGTTTAGTGGTAGAGAGCTTACCACATTCAAGGCATTGGGTTTCATGCCCAGTAATACCAAACCAAAGCTATATTTTAAAAATATAACTTTATAGATATATACTCAGGGAAAGCTAGTTCAGAGAAATGCCAAAATTATATCTGCCAAACGGAGAGATCCTGGATTTAAAAAAAAACTAATCTTGTGCACTGCCCATTGGTTATTTATTTTCACTATGAAATTAAGTATTAAAGCTACAAATAATATTCTCCCAGCGCAGTCAGAATGGATGATAGTGGCCAGTGAATGGATTTCAGCTTGTTTGTTTCACATCACGGGCTACAAAAATATTAAACAATCAGTGTCAGATCAAGAAAAATGCTTTTCAACAGCAGATCAGTGCAGACAACACAGACACTGACTCAGCACAGCTCTGCCATTTTCCGGCAGTTCTACAGGCTTCCAAACTCAGAAAACTGTTGACTGTTGGACAGAACAAAATAATGCTAACATCTCCTCTCTACCAGTTTTTAATCTCTGTCCTGTAAGCAAACGTATTCTCACATTCAAACATTCATTCAGACTCAGGTATAAATAGAGGAATTGAAAACTTCCATTATTGTCACTTCTCCCAGAGCTGTTTGCATTTCAGCAGGGATCAGAATCAAAGATTTCACATTCTAACGATAATTTTTCTATGAGACTGACATACTACCTACCGTGCTAATGGGGCACCTACTAATAACTTTTTAAGTTGGTTTCTTCCCAATAAGCTTGAAATTACTTTCTGTAGGTGTCGGCTATATGTTCTACCATTATAGTCTCATAGTCTGATTGAAAAGATAAAGCTACACTCAGTGAGAGTTAATAGTTTAAAGGTACTGAAAAGAATAAAGTGTTTTTGAGTTTTGTCTCACATCTCTCTGTGTTTCAGAACCAAAGGTACAAATCCTTTAAAGGATTTTAAAGTATAAAAAGCAGGACAGTGACTATGCAGAAACGTAATTCAAGATAAATTTATGGTAGATAACATTGATTTTCCAGACAATAGGACAGGTATCATCATGTAGTGTCCTGTAGTCACTCCCTTCTACAATTTCAGAGGACAGTTTGTGAAAGTTCTTTCACTTGATGTCAATACAGTTTGTAGGAGTATACCCTAAAGTGCTGCTTATGTAGGTGTAGGAGACACGCACCAATAACCCACCAAGGCCTGCTTCTGTTTTTCCAATTTCACTCTCCAAATTTTTCATCCTGCCCTCATTCTCTTATTCCCAGCCTCAAAACTTCTCAAGATCACATTTCACTGCACTAAGCCTGAAGTTTTCACTTGACCAATACCTGCTTTTGTGGGGAATTTTCCTCTGTATACTCATCAGCCTGAGCTCAGCATTCCTTGGAGCCATGACGTTTGTTTTCATAATATCTGCTTTCCTTTGCTTTTACTTCTTGTGAAAGCCTCACTACATAGCCCGTGCTGTCTTGCAACTCCCAACCTACCTGCCTCAAGTTGCTGAGCACACAACTAAATTGTAGAGTACAATGGAAGATGGTTAGCTGATAAGAACTATTTTATCACAACGAGTATGGTCAATGATTTGTCACATTTCCTGGTTTTAATAGCCTGAATATTTAAATATATAATTATACCAAATTTTGTATTGTCCCCTGGTGTAAAGAACCTGAAACAATAAATAGCACCTGAAAGGTACAGTAGGTATAGTAAAATAAAAAGAAACTGAACATAAGGAATAAACAATGCAGAAGAGGAAAGGAGCAAAGATTGGAAGAAAAGGAAGGGGAAAATCATGTAAGTATAGACATAGGACACTTGTGATGATTGTACCACTAATTTCTATCAGTGTTTTGAAAGTAGCAGTTAATGTTTAAAATATTTTACTTTGACAAACTCTATATGCTGCTGTCATCTGAGTGCCTAAGGACAGCAATGTGCAATGTAACAACGACAGTTGAAAATCTTTCATCTTGTGCCTTTAAATGCACACCATCTCTAACATCTTATTTGTTATTATTATACTATCTTTAAAATAAAAAAGTAAAAAGTACAAGAAAAAATAAGGTTTACTGAAAGGAAGTGTTAATGTTTAGTTTTTGATCAGTCTTACATGCCTATATTTGGTAATCTGAGCAACAAATTTTATGATAACTATGAAGTACAACAACAATTGTTGGCCGGGCGTGGTGGCGCATGCCTGTAATCCCAGCACTCGGGAGGCTGAGGCAGGAGGATTGTTGTGAGTTCGAGACCAGCCTGAGCTACAAAGTGAGCTTACGGCCAGCCTGAACTGCATAGTGAGACCCTGTCTCAAAAAGACAAAAAAAAAAAAAAAACAAAACAAACAAACAAAAAAAAAAAAACAATTGTTAATTTTCTATTCTTGCTTTGAAATTCTGCACCATTTGTATTGTTTTATGTTTCTTTATTTCTGCTTTTACTTGTTACTTGTTTTTTGTTTTCCTCTTTAAAAAATTAATTATTCCAAAAATGACTACAGCAATAACTGAAAATAAATTTTCAGCTATTGCTGTAGCAATTTTTGGTGTTGCAGAATATGTGTGTGTGTGAGTGTGTGAAATAAATAATTTATGCCTTTATATTTTTAAATTCTTTGAAACCCTTGTTTTTTTTTTTAAATTGTATTTAGCACAGGGTCTTCAGGGTCTACAGGGTCTCACTACACACTTGGGACTCGTAGTGATCCTCCTGCTTGTAGGCTCCCAAGTGCTGAGATTACAGGCATGCATCACCATGCCCAGTCTCAATGGCCATCTCAACCAGTCCCAGGGGCAGGCCTGGGGATTGAACCCACAGCCCCTGCATCTGCTAAAGCAGGTGCTTCAATCTGCTGGGCTATCTGACTGGCCCTTGTTTTTGTCTTAAAATGCAATGTTTCTTATTTTAAAAGTTCTCCAGATTAGCTGAGGAGCTCTTTGCTATACTTACCATTAATGCTTGATGTTCTCCTCTTTTTAAAAAAGTCACACACTTTATAATCACCAAATTTTTGTTTTGAAATTTTGTCAATATGTCTTAAAACATTGATAGTCCAGGTTCCAAAAAAATTAGATGTAGGGATGAATGGATAGATAGATAGATAGATAGATAGATAGATAGATAGATAGATAGATAGATAGACAGACAGACAGACAGGTAGATACATAGATAGATACATAGATAGATAGATAAATAGACAGACAGACAGATGCATTGAAATTTGTCATTAAGTAATTGTGTATGGTTTTGTTTCTGCCATGTTATGAAACTGTTTCTATGGAAACAATCTGTGACTCATGGTAAACACAGAAGAAAATTACAGATAAAGTTGTAAGGTAGACCTGACAGAGAAACTATTGATTTCTGACTTAAAATTATAAGTGCTATTATTACCAACAATTTTATAAGAAAAATTATTTTATACTTCCAATAAATGTTACAATTAAGTCTCTACAGTATAGTAGATAGTATCTTGAGAACATTAAAAAATGTAATTCTAAATTTCCTGGAGGCTATATAGTACAAGAATAAAAAGGTAATTTTAAGTAGAAACCTTATATGGTTGATTCTTAATGTGTATTGAGTCTTTTGTTTTTTAAGATTCGTTATTTTCTCTCCTGTTTCAGATATTCTTTGTTTGGCAGAAGTCTTTGCTGTATGGCTGCTGAGTGAGCTCTGCAGAAGACCAACAGTTTCCTCAGGTTTTTGAAGTAGATCTAGGTGCATTTGAGCGCGAGAAGGGTTACAGGTGGGAGGAGGAAAAGTCAGCAGCCACTGACAGGAGAAAATGTTCGAGGCTCAGGTAGGATTTCAAGTGAGCTGTCTCTATGGAAACCACAAGACTGAATTTTTGCCTTGAGAATTATGTATCATTCTCTTGAAAATAATAAATCACAAGAAAAAATCTCCCCTGAGTCACAGAGGGTTAGATTAGGCAGGAACTCTGAGCTTTCAACAAATCTATTCTTCTGCTTTTAGAAAGAATCACAAGTAAATTTTCTCATTCAAGTAGGGTTCACCGCTAGAAACTGCCTCATCAATCACTTCAGCAACAAGAGCGAGGCACCTAACCTTTCATTTCTTTCTCTTGTATCTGACAGCCTTTACCCACACACCCACTGTCTTTTCTCATAGTCAGAAGATGAAATACGAATTGTTAACAGCTCCTAAAATCGCTCCTCTATTTGAATCTTTTTCTGTCTTCTTTCTCTGAACTAAATAATACAACCTATGAATGAGCCTTTGCTCATGTAGACTCCCTCTTTCTAAAAGAGCATCACAAAGGGGAGAAGGCTATTTAATTCTTGCTTAAAGTCCTACCCTGTAGGCCATTCAAATGTTTCTGTCCTCTCCAAAGCTCCCAGTAGCCACTTCTTAATTTCCTGGCAGGTACACTTGCTTTCTTGGCATGTGCTGTCAACTTCACTTGCCCTGTCCTCACTTCCTCACCAAATACACTTTCTGTAAGAACTCACGTTGTTTCCTTGCAATTCCACAGGAAGCACCATGTTCCAGAAGGACTCTGAATTATGTTAAGGAGGCAGTGGAGAAGAGAACAGATGCTGCGTAAGTGGGGTCGCCACATATCTGTTTCCCTGTGTGGCTTTACAGAGGCAGCTAAAACAAAATACAAAGATCTTTTCTCTGGAGGAATTTGAAAAGTGTATTCTAAAATCTGTCAGTCTCTTTAGACACTGTTGGATGAAGAACTGTCTCACTTGCTATAAGACTGGCTGCAGTCCATGTCTTTCCCTACTATTCTGTCTCCATCTCTGACTTATTTAGCCACCATCTTTAGGGGGCCAAGAGTTTCTCTTCAAAGAATATATTTATTTATAATAGAATGAGAAGATTCACCAAGATAATTCACCAAGATTAATATTCATCAAGACTTGTCTACTTCTATTTCCTAATACTGGAAATTATTCCAGTTTCCAGCATCTTCTGTCGCTAGTCTCCGTGGCCCTTTCCTCTTTCTGCAACTATGTTCCCTTTCAGACGAGGGAGCTAGACTGCACTTCTCTAACCTCTAACCTGACAGAAAGTGTTGGAAACTGGAATAATTTCCAGTATTAGGAAATAGAAGTAGACGAGTCTTGATGAATATTAGTCTTATGGATTATCTTGGCAAATCATCTAATTGTATTATAAATAAATAAATACATTCTTTGAAAAGAAATTCTCCATCATCTTAAAGCCACAACATTCCTCTGATCTCTCTCTCTCT
>PVKA01000436.1:0-204000 GCA_004027165.1 Ctenomys sociabilis
GGCGTGGTGGCGCAGGCCTGTAATCCCAGCACTCGGGAGGCTGAGGCAGGAGGATTGTTGTGAGTTCAAGACCAGCCTGAGCTACAAAGTGAGCTTAAGGCCAGCCTGAGCTGCATAGTGAGACCCTGCCTCAAAAAAAGACAAAAAAAAAAAAAAAAAAAAAAAAAAAAAAAAAAAAAAAAAAAAAAAAAAAAAAAAAAAAAAAAAAAAAGAAATTGTCAATGAAATGAAAAGACAACCTACAAATTTTGAGAAAATCCTAACAAGCAATCAGACAAAGGTCTGATGTCTAGAATATATACAGAACTAAGATACATTAGGGCCCTCAGAGTTAAAGACCCAATCCAGAAATGGGCATCTGAGATGAATATACACTTCTCAGAGGATGAAATTAAAGAAGCAAATACATATATGAAAAAATGTTCCATATCGCTAGCCACCTATGAAATGCAACTAAAAACAACACTGAGATTCCATCTCACTCCAGAAAGAATGGCTATCATATGGAAATCAACCAGCAACAAATGTTGGAGAGGTTGTGGGGAAAAGGGAACACTTCTCCACTGCTAGCGGGAATGTAGTCTGGCACAACCATTGTGGAGATCAGTGTGGAGATTCCTCAAAAGAAGACTGGAAATCCCATTCAAGCCAACTATCCCCCTACTCGGAATTTTCCCAGATGAACTGAAAACATTGTATCATAGTGATATATGTTTATAGCAGCACAATTTGTGATGGAAAAGTCTTGGAAACAACCAAGATGTCCATTACGTGAGGAATGGTTGAATAAGATGTGGTATTTCTATACAATGGAGTATTACTCAGCTATAAAGAATGATAAACTTGAAGCATTTATATTGAAGTGGGTGCCACTTGAACATATACTCATAAGTGAAATAAACCAGACACACATGTGTAAATATCATATAATCTCCCTAGTATAAAAAATTAAAGGGAAGGACCGGGGAGATGGCTCAGTGGAATAAGTGCTTCCATGACAAGCACAAGGGCCTGAGTTCAATCCCTGGTTCTGCCAAAAAATAAAAAATTTAAAAATTTAAAAAAAAAATCTTTAGTGGCCGGGGAGATGATTCAGTGGAATAAGCACTTCCCTGGCAAGCGCGAGCACAAGGGTCTGAGTTCAATTCCTGGTTCTGCCAAAAAAAAAAGAAGAAGAAGAAGTCAAAGGAAGAAATACAAATACTAATGTACAGCAACAACTAAAAATAATTTAGTCAGATAGCTCGAGCAAAGTGAAAAGCATATGCTTCTGGGTACTAATCAGCTTTTCTTCTGGATGACTAACAACCTAAGTTCACAGATCAAAAATTGGAGAAATAGAAGAGTCACAAGTTCAGCCAACATTTTGGCCCTACCCTTTCAAGGTCAGCAAAGACTCAGGACACAGGAGAACCTGTACTGTAACATCATGAAACTCAGCTGTGCCCCAAATTTTCTGATCAAGGAGATAATGGAGCCACAGAGGAATGCGATAGATGATCTATAGCACGCCTAAGGAGAGTCACACAGAGAGAAAACTTTCTCTCAGGCTCTCACAGAGAGCAAACTGGTCAAGCAATGGCCGTGACTCATCCACATGGCTGACACAGATGAAAGATCTACAGAGTAAGGTACAGGATTACAAGATAAGTCCTGAGGGGACTTCACTGTCTTCATCAGAAACAAAAGCTACATCTTTTGTTATATAGGTCTTGCTCTATCTCGGTCTTAACCATCCAACAGAAAAGTATAAAAATGAGGTATGTAACGTGGGGCCATAACAATAAATTGAGCTGTAAATGGCTATAGTAATCAACTTCTTCAGATAACTCACTATTGTTATGGAATGCTGGGACTGTGTTGGAGTGTATCACCGAGTTCAGGCACCTAAAATGGTTTAATGACAAGAGAGTGCCCATCTTTGACAGGTCTAGACAAAAAAAAAAGGGTATACAAAAGAGGAATCATGATGTGTATGTATAAACAGTACAGTTAGAATAAATATGCCATGCTTCTGCATAATTCTATGAGAAGCAAGATTTGCACTAATAGTGGTTGGACAAGATATTATGTCGGCTTCTAGTACTATGGACAACCACTAGGAAGATAACAAGGTAGAAAGTATTCATTATTGAACATGTATAATTCAGGTATTAAAAAAATAAGATAAGTAAACAGTTACATTCTCTTAATTCACTGATTAAAGACATCTGCTATAATAGTGTACGATACCAAAACATTATGAAAACAGTTTGCAATGTATTAATTTACCGAATCTGTCCTGTCCACTTGTCTTGAAACTGTCTCATTGCTATTTTTTTTTTTTTTTTTTTTTTTTTTTTGACGATCATACAGGGCACTTTTATTCAAGGCATACACAGTGTAACAAGTATCAGCATTTCAAGTACACAATCTACTTTGAACATTTAGTGGTGTGGGGGAGAAGCTTCAATCTTCAAACACTTTTCTGCCTAAAGGTTAGTATGATTCGATAATGGCATACAACCACTTACTATGAAGTGAGTTTATTGGTAATAACAAATTTACTCCCGATATCTGATGTTGCAAACTTTAGGGTCTCTGAGATAGGCAGGATGCTTGTACATGACTGGCATAAACCCCATTATTTGAGCTCTCTTAATAGCTTTTGAAATTTCTTTCTGTTTCTTCCCACAAAGACCTGTTATATGCCTCCCATGAATGCAGCCAGTATATGGAGAAATAAACTGGGACAAAAGCTGTACATTCTTATAATCCACATGTTTCCCACATAAGATACATTTCTTAAGAGGTTCCTTATAAGGGTTTTCCATTGCAACAGGCAGGTTTTCATCGCTGGTTACCTGTTTATACTGTGAACAACCTCTTCTCCATAGTACTTGTGTCGACTTCTTCCTCCCTAGACCGCGGCAAACGGCGACCAGCGCAGCCATGGCTTCCGTTCCTCTTCTTTTCTGTCTCATTGCTATTTGTTGTTCAATAAAAATAAAAATTAAAAAAAGAAACAGATAATAATACAAACTTTCTCTTTGAGACACTAAGATAAGCAACGTTGAATTAAACAAATTATCATGTATATTGAAATATTTTTTAAATGATGGAATATATCATTTCAGAAAATATCTGATCTTGTCCCTACTTTCTGTTTATCTGTTGTCTCTCTCTATATCCATATATATATATATATATATATGTATAATTTTTCATGAACATAATATTTGAGCTTGTGTGCCTTACTTCATTTAACATTGTGTTCTAAAGTTGCATTCATTTTCTTGAGTTTTTCTTTTTTTTTGAAGAACTGGGAATTGAACTCAGGCCCTTGCACTTACTTGCCAGGGAAGCACTTATTCCACTGAGCCATTTCCCAGAACCCTCAAGTTGCATTCATTTACCCATGGATGCCTCAAGTTTCTGTCTTTGGGACAGCATAGTACTACATTATCTATGAATACATTTTCCTTATCCATTCTTCTGCTTAGAGACATGTAGACTGTTTCTAGGACCTAGCACCTAGCCACACTATTATATACGTGGATATGCATATTTGTCTGGCTTTCGATCATTTTAACTCTTTTGCGCTGTTATCTCCGAGGGTAGCTGTGTCAAGTGAAATTCCTATTTTTACTTTTTTTGAGGACTCCACACTGATTTCCTCAGCGGTTGTACTAGTTGAGATTCCTACCAGCAGTGTAACAAAGTTCCTTTATCCCCACATCTGCATGTGCATTTATTATTAGATCTTTTTGATGACAGCCATTCTTCTGAGGGAGATGGTATCTAAGTGTAGTTTTAACGAACATTTCTTTGGCGGCCAGTGGTGATGGGTATCTTTGCATGGATTTATTGCAATCTGAACTCCTGTTTAGTATCTATTTACGTTGGTTGCCCATTTTTGGCTTGGGTCTTTTATTTTCATGGGTGTAATTTTTTTGAGTTCTTTATTATGCCTGATATTAGTCCTCTGTCTGTGGAATAGCTGGCAAACTATTTTCCCACTGTGTGGATCACCTCTTTACTCTGCTGGTTGTCTCTGTTGCTGACACGGCCAGTTCTTCCTGCAAGCTGCCCTCAGAACAGCATTTTGTAGTTGCCTGGTTGTCTGTCTGTGTTGTGTCACTGTCTAATCTGGCTATCTAGCGCAGTGTCTGGCATGCAGCAGGGACTCAAACCAATGTTATCTTTTGTATTGAGGCTTACCACATGTACAAGAATGTACTAATCTTAAGAACACATCCTAATAAACATTCCGATAGAACCACTACCCATATCAAGGTGTAAACCATTTCCCAAAGACTCCTTCAGGCCGAGTCCCAACCAACTCCTTTCAGAGGTAGCCACTATTCCGACTTCTCTTACTTCCATTACTTTTGCCTGTTCTTGAACTTTAAAGAAAATCATATGGCACCCCTCATTTTAGCTGAACTAACTACACTGTAATAGTAGCTATAATCAGTGGCGATTCATTTGAGATTTTTCTGGGCTGGGCTTTACTTCATATAGGCTGTGAAATATAGCAATGAGCCACACTGACAGTGTTTTAGTCCATGAGGGAGTTGTGGTTCCATGTGATTACATCATCACTGCTTTAGTTTATGAAAGTACAGTCTGTGATGTTCTAGCTACAACGACATTGCCTAATGATGCGTTTCTCAGAAATGCACGTCCCCACAGCCAATAAACACATGGATTCCTCATTGGCATCCCAGAAGCTGTGAACAGACGAGTTATAAAGCTCAGTTCCCTTTCATCTGAAACATTCTGCAATAAAGTTTTCTCCTCTGTTTTCATTTTAAAAGAAAAATGCCTTACAGTCTCACCTCCATTAAGCCTTCTGCTGCAGTTCTAGGTGAGCCAGAGCAGTGAGTGCGTTTCGGGGGAACACTGATGGCAGTGGGACACACGCACAAGCTGGCAATGGAGAGGAACAGACTCAAGGCCTGCCACTGGGCACCTGCAGCTGGCCCAGTAGGGTTCTGTGGCCCAGTCCAAGCCACTCAGCTGGCAGACTCCTGCCTGTGCCCCCCCCCACTGGCAAGGAAGCATCACCCTCCCCACCAGCCGTCAGCTCCTTCTTGATTGGCCAGAACGGAAAAGTGGGCCCCAGCTTTGTTAATCAGGCCCAGCAGGGTGTGGCAAAAGCTTGGCAGAAATGTGAGCCTCAGACAAAGGACTGTCAGAGAGGGTCTGATGAGAAGGCACTGCCTCTTTGTAGCAGAAGCAGAACATCTCCCTCCGGTACAAAAAATGACCCTATTTTTCCTGGGAGCCACCCTGGAAAGTTTGTCCTGCCTTGTGTCAAGTTTTGCCCACAACCAGGAAGTTAACAAGAACAAAAGGAGGGAGAAGGGTACGGGGAGGAGCTGAGGAGCCCACGGCAGCGAAGGTGCAATGGCTTCCTTTCACAGGGAAGTGGGGACATGGGAGTGGTGGCACTGGGGCCACGTACTGTCTGCCCACTCCCCTTCAGCTGTAGGGATGGCAGCATACCAGACAAACCCTGGGAGACAAAGCTCAAGGTCAAAACCAGAGGTCCCGTCCCCCAAGGTGGAGCAGAGAAGGCGAGACTGTGTCTCCCACTTCGCGTCCTTTTCCTGACCTAGTCCTGATGCCACTCATTTCGCCTGTCCCCTTTCACAGGCTTCAGGGAAGGGGCAGGGCGTCTTTCTAGTCCCAGAAGCGATTCCAACCAGACTTCTCTTGGAGTGATTTCATCTCCATCCGTGCATCTGAGCCTGCCACAGTGTGGGTACTGGGTGAGGAGGGTCTGTCCTGCGCTTTAGTCACATGACTTTCCTGTCAAGACCCCGTATGCTGAAGTATGTCCTTCCAGATTCATGCGTTGAGTCCTACTCTCTAGCACTTCCACTCATTACTGTTATATTGTGGCTTAGATATAGTGGCCCCCCCGAATTCTCATGTGTGTGGAAGGTCATTTCCCCGTGGGGGTGCATCCACTGGTGAGTTCAGTAGCTAAATGTGCTGTTAAGTGGGGCCTGGTCTGAAGAGGTGGGGCACTGGGAGATGACCTGGACAGATTTAGCCCGGCCTCTGACTCCTCCCTTCATGCCTAGGGTCCTGACCACTGTGACGTGAGCAGCCAGCCATTGTCAGGACCCTTGTGCCATGCAATTTCTACCTTGGAGCCCACTGACCATGGGCTGAAATTTCTATAACTGTGAGCCAAAATATTCTTCTCGTTCTTTAAGTTATGGGCGTGAGGTACTGTGTGTGAGAAATAAGCAAAGTGACTAAACACACTATCTTTGAAAAAAAGTTATTTAAAGGGTAAAATGAGGTCCTGGATGACTGGTGTTCTTAGAGAAGAGAAAGGACTGGCAGCTTCATGTGCACAGAGGAAGGTCACCCAAGGACACCGTGAGGGTGAGGAGGTGACCATCTGCAAGCCGAGGAGGAGGCCTCAGTGGGAGCCCCACCTGCTGACACTTTGATCTCGGACTTGCAGCCTCCAAACAGTGAGGAGATAAATGTCTGCTGTTCTCACTTCTCAGTCTACAGTGCCTTGTTATGGTAGCCAAAAAAAAAAAAAAAAAAAAACCCTCCAAAAATCTAATAGAAATCCCAACTTCTCTAGCAAATAAGCTGGTGTTTTCTCCATCCTAATAAGCTTCATTTTATTATGACAGATCTCTGTTTTCCTAAAACCCTTTCAGCAGAAGGCCCTAAAGTTCCTCCTGGCATACTCCACGCAACCATCTCCTCACATCTGAAAAGGCCCAGTCCGTCTTCCTGGGAGCCCACCCGGAAAGTTCGTTCTTTCTTTCTTTCTTTCTTTCTTTCTTTCTTTCTTTCTTTCTTTCTTTCTTTCTTTCTTTCTTTCTTTCTTTCTTTCTTTCTTTCTTCTCTCTCTCTCTCTTTCTTTCACTGTCTCTTTCTCTTTCCCTTTTAGTTTTGCTTTTGTGTTGTTTTGTTTTTATCCATCCAAACAACAACTTCCAGGAACCAGGGCGATGACGCAGTGGCTTAAGCACCTGCCTGACAAGTACAATCTCTAGCAAAAAAAAAAACAAAAACAAAAACAAAAAAAACAGCAGCTTCCTGTAAGAAATTATTCTCCTTACCTCAGAGACCTCCATCTGGGATGGAAGAGTAGTGTGCCTTGACAAAATTGCCTATGAATTGTATTTACCACTTTCAAGGTGAAAATTACCCACCTTAAAGCAAATTCCCTTGTCCCAGAACAGGGCAGCACAAGGCTGCAGTCTCAGGACTCTCAGAGGTTAAGGCAGGAGGATCAGAAGTTCAAGGCCAACCTGGGCAACTCAATGACTTAGTGAGACCTTGTCTCAAAATAAAACAGTAAAAAGGAGCTAGGGATGTAGCTAAGTGCAAATGCTCTGGATTCAACCCATTACAATAAAATGAGACAAAATAAAGTAAGGTCTGGGGATATGGCTCAGAGTGCCTTTGGTTCCATCTGCAATACTTTGCAGTCAAGTTTGCCCCACTTTGCAAGAGTAGATGGCAACCATGTTACCATTTTGCACAGGCTCCAGCAGGGGAAGAAGAAAGTAGTTTAGTCCTAAGGTTACACCCTGTGGTCATTGTTGCAGCCTCCACTGTCATCAGCTTTGTATTGCTGTGAATGTTAGCGCAGTCTCCAAACCCAGGTATGGTTCCCAGCTCTGAAAAGGCTGCTTTCCCCTGCCCAGGGAAAGTCGCAGTCCCCACTCCTGGGGGACATTTGTGCTGAAAGGGCCTTGTGTCTTAGAGGCTGCACATAATACCCAATTATCTCCTGGCTTCCCGGGGGAAGAGAATGGAGAGGTGAGGGCTTTCAAAAGCCAGCATCCCTCCAGGCTCCATTATGGGGAGCCTCACACAACCGCCTTTCTCTAGAGGCCCAGAAGGTCGCAGGCCTTGTGCTGCAGAGCAGCCGCCCTGCCTTCCCATCCAGGGAACCCAGCTTCAATTCTTAGCTACAGAAAGGAAGCAAGCAGACCTTGCTGCAGAAACTGAGCACCTCATCTGGCCAATTCCACCATAGCTTCAGATAAACCCACAGAGAATTCCAGTATTACTTTCAGCTCTGTAAACCCTTTTCAATTTCCCTGAGCCCCAGTCCCATACAGGCATTTTCTCAGCATCCCGGCTGTCTTTTTTTTTTTTTTTTTTTGTCTTTTTGAGACAGGGTCTCACTATGCAGTTCAGGCTGGCCTTAAGCTCACTTTGTAGCTCAGGCTGGTCTTGAACTCACAACAATCCTCCTGCCTCAGCCTTCCAAAAGAGTGCTGGGATTACAGGCATGCACCACCACGCCCAGCCAATCCCGGCTGTCTTTGCTGCTCATCACACTCTTCCAGGGCTTCCTTTTTGCCCTGTCACTCATTAGCTAAGTCCTCAAGGACAGCACAAACAGCCTCTGCATGGTGAGCTTTGAGTTCCCTCAGCCTTTAACACATGGGGAGCTCACAATAAGTCCAATGCAATCAAGTCTCAAATAGAGGTGACTAGCACATATTAGGAGATAAGACATTTCCTCACCTCAGAATTTGAATCTCTGGGCTTTATTCCTCTGTCCCTTTTTAATCTTAGAGATACTAATGTCAGAAGTTTGAATTCTGGTTCTGGAATTTACTGCTAGGCTATGGTTGCCTTTCTTAGGGTCAAGTTTCATATTTGCAAAATGGAGGTAACATTGGTGACTAGATCCTTGATTAGTTATGACAAATGACATAATGGAGGTGATATTCTTAATATGGGGCCTGGCATATAGTAAATGCTAACTCCTATCTCTTGTGGTCAACCTGATAGAAGTGGGCATAAGAAGGAGAATAAAGCAAATGTATTATTTTAAAGCTTGCAATTTGCAGAGACATAATAGACCCATAAAGAGCCTCATACGAGTAAGATTCTAACTACAATATGGAGATATGGACGGGATATTTCAGGAAGTCGACAAGTCCAGTCAGACTTCCTCAAAGGAAGTAAAACCTGACCAGAGAATGTCCAGAGGGCTGGAGGGGATGACAGTTTGGGCAGTGGAAGCTGAATGAACCAAGGTACAAGAACCAAGGTCAAGAATCAGCTATCAGATAATATACAGAGAAGGGGTGAGTGGTGTTTGATATCCCTGGGACATTCAATAGACGACAGGAAGTAGCCCAGTGTGCGACTCCCCGGCTACCTGTCCTTTCCCTCATCACTGGTGGTGGTCAGCAGAGGCACCTCAGGGTGCGAGATGCGAGGACGGAGTACCTTCTTGGAGTCTCCTGCCCACTTGCTTTAGGAAGCACATTCCTGAAGGACAGGAAAGACTCGAAAGTCGGAATCTGCTTGGGATCTGAGACTGCAATTAGCAGCGTGTTTCACAAGGCCTGCACAAGCACAAGGCTGGGGACTGAAAGGCGGGGTCACCTCCGGAGTCAGGGCACCTCCCCCAGCCAAGACACCCGTGGGGCAAAGGTCTGGAGGAGGGTCCAGTTCCAGGTGGGGCTCCTGCCTTCTTCCTTGGCAGAGGCCTGCACCTGGAATTCAGTGTCCTGGACTCTGAAACCCTCTCCACACACCACAATGAAGGCTGAATTTACTAAGTTTGAGGATGTAGGAGTGTTCCTTCATGTTTCTGGGCAGGGGCCGGAGCCATATCTGCACGTTAGGTTGCTCCCCCACTACAACACAAGGAAATGCATGTCTATGACACTGCGTCATGGGACCTGCCGCAGGCACCAAGAGTGATGGGTACATGAGGGTCATGCATTCACACTCTGAATTCAGGCAGTCCTGAGTCAGAATCCCAGTTCTACTTCTTATAAAACACACAAATTCATTATCTCTAAAAGATAATGTTCAATCCTTTATAAAATGGAAATGATAAAAAAAAAAGCAATCACACAGGGGCCTTGGGAACATTCAATAACATAATGCATGTAATAATTTTGCATATATTAAATATTCAAGAGGCTAACCACTATTATTGTTGCTAATACTGTTGATATTCAAGGATTAGTGCTATAATCTCTTTCATGAGTTTCATCGCACACTGTATCAGGTATGTGGATAGGTTTTTGGAGACATTGAGGCAAGTAAGATATAGCGTTTATCTCTAGGGATCTATGGCTTGGTGGTAGAAGGAGACAAATAAAATGATGCCACAAATCAAGGAATAAATACTATGGTAGAGGTGAGCATGCTCAGTGTGGGAACTCAGAGGGAGTTTAACCAATGTGGCAGCGTGGAGAAGGTGGCAGTCAATCGCTTCTTGGAGGACGTAGCTCGCGGGCTGAATCCTAAAGGAGAAGGGCATACAAAGCCAGGGAAAGGGCAGCGGAAAGTACACGATGGCTCAGGAGCATGTTTCAGGTACCAAGACTAAGGGAGTGATTTCGTGTACTGGCATGCGCAACCCACAGCATATCCTAGCAATAAAAGGAAAATGTGGACTGATGGTCAGGGGCAGCATCTGACTTAAAGCCTACACCAGAGTAGAGGCTTTTCATGGTTTATTGTTAGTGAATGTAGCACAGGCACTGGCTGCCTCCAAGCTTCCACGTTTGCCTTCTTAACAACAGGACCAGGGAAGTGCTTATTCCACTGAGCCATCAGGACCCCAGGTCCCTGAGTGCAACATATGCTCAAAGAAAAATCTATTTCCAAGCCTCACTTGCATATAGTGATCGCTAAGGAGATAGGTACACAAATTCTTTTTATTTCTTATAGTGAACAATTCAAACATGTATGGAAGTACAGAAAATAGAGTAAGAATACGCATGTACCCTTCACTTAATTTTATAACTATGAACATTGGCCTTTCTTTTATTCTTGATTGTTTTGTCCTTGTGCTTTTTCCTAGATTATTTTAAATCAAAGGCCAGGTGTTATATTATTTACACTCATAAATAATTCAGTGTATTTCTCCAAGAGCTGAAGACTTTCTTTTTTAATATAACCACAATGCCAATATCATACCTAACAAAATTAACAATAGCTCCTTAGCATCATCTATTACATAGTCTGTACTCATTTGGAAAATCCCTTTAAGGGGACTGATTTGGTAGAGGACCAGGTATCCCTTTGAGCCAGTGTTCATGTGACCAGAGAAGTCACCACTGTAGGATCAGGAACCAACTTTGAGAGTGGAAGTTATGCATAGGGGAGGGAAATGGGGAAGACGGAAGGAGCCTGACTACCATGCAGTCGTCACACCAACAAGAGAATAAGTTACTCTGGAGTACATTGTTTCTCTGGCATAATTGTTATGATTAATAAGCCAACATTAATGATTACTAAGAATGTGATGTATAACAGCATGTTATTGGATTGTAAGGTAAGAGTTTGTTTAGTTGAGCAACAAGCTGCCAAATTGTCTTACTAACTACATTTTTTAAAATGTATTTGGTATAGGGTCTTACCGTGCAGCTCAGACTCACAGTCATCCTCTTGTTGTAATCCTCCCCAGTGCTATGATGACAGGCATTCCCCAACCACATCTGGTCTTGGTGGCTGGCTCAGCACACCCCAGGGTGGGGCCAGTGCAGCAGCTGGTACCAGGGATCAAACCCTGGTCCCTGCACTTGCCTAAGTAGGCCCTAAGTCCACTGAGCTCTCTTGCCAGCCCTAATTACATCACTGTTAACTAACATCCACTGTTTACACTAGGGTTCACTCTTGGTGGTCAACCTTCTATGAGTTTTAACAAAGGTATAATGATATATTCACCACTAAAGTATCATACAGACTAATTTAATTGCACTCAAAATCCTCTGGACTCTGCCTATTTGTCCCTTCCTATATGCTTGTGTGTATGTGTGTGTGTGTGTGCGTGTGTGTGCATGCACACATGCATGTGTGTTTTTTGAACTGATAATTTTATTAGTTCTATAGTTTTGCCTTTTCAAAAATGTCATATAATTAGAACCACGCAGTATATAGCTTTCTCAGACTGACTTATTTCACTTAGCTATATACATTTTTAGGCTCCTGTATGTCTTTGTATACTGGATAACTCCGTTTTTAAAGCACTGAATGATGCTCCATTGTCTGGTTGTACTACAGTTTGTTTATTCATTCACCTATGGAGACACATCTTGATTGCTTCCAAGTTTTGGCAATTGTGAAGAAAGCTGCTATAAACATTTGTGTGCAGGATTTTGTGTGGACATAAGTTTTCAACTCATTTGGGTAAATGCCAAGGAGCATGATTACTGAATCGCAAGGTAAGAATATGTTTAGTTCTGTAAGGAGCTGCCAAACTGATCTTCCAAAGCAGCTGTACCAATTTCTTTTTTTAATGTGAGGCAAAATTCCTATCTTTTTAAAAGCCACTGTAATCTGGGTCTCTGTCATTAGCAACCAAATGCAATTCTTAGCTGACACAGTAGGAGTGGCCTATGGAGGCCTGATCACACCCACAGCAATCTTCCACCAGCACGCTACTTGTCTTTGTCATTTGAACCAAAAAGTCAAAAGAAAACACTTACCTAATTACACGTTATTTCCTATTGACATTTCTTTTTTCTCAAAAGAAGTTCGGGCGAGATTGTCAAGTGTGTAACAAATATATGGCTGTCTCCTAGTTTAGCTTTCTGCTAGCAGTCACAAGACAAGAAGAGTTTGGCTTGGCTTGTTCATATCCTGTTAACAAGTTACTGTGGCTTAGATTTAAAATGTTTAAAGCATCTCAAGGTCAGAGGTGGAACTTTTAGAGGATGGTTGGATCCATAGGGCACTATAGTCATCAGGGAACTCATCTAGGATGAATGCAGAGCTGAATGTGCTGGTTGCAGGAGGTAGGGCCAGGGGCTGTGACCTGGAAGGGTATATTTTTGCCCCTGGCTTCTTTTCCTCTCTCTCTGCCTCCCAGCTGCCATCAACTGAACAGCTTTTCCACCACCAGGCCCTTCCGCTGGGCCATTACGGCCTTAGAGCCCGGCAGCCACGGACTACATCCTCTGGAACCATGAGTCAAAATACACCTTTTCTCCTTTAAACTGTTGGTGTCAGTTACTTTGCCCTATAAGTGAAAAAGCATCTCTCTGTCTGTCTCTGTCTGTCTCTCTCTCTCTCTCTCTCTCTTTCACATTGCTTTTGCTGTGTTTCCCATCATGAATAGCTGTCCCTCTGCTATGATCCACTCTGCTTGGAGCCAGTCAATTATGGACTAAAATGGCTACTATTTGTATTTCTAGCTACAAATAAACCTTTCCGTCTTTAAGAGAGAGTGAGACAGAGAAAGACTGAGAGACAGACAGACAGACAGACAAAGAAGGAGGGGGGGAGCGAAAGGGCCTAATACAAGAATCTTCACCAACTGCTTCTTCATTAAGTGCCTGTAGGCCATTTGTCTAATAATTTGTTCCACGTGCCATTGGCATGTCTGTGGTGTTTACAATTTTAACAAAATTAAGGATAGTAATTTCATAGTTGAGCCTTTAGAACTTTTCCTACTTGGGAATCCTGATATGCTAAAGTGAGCAAACATTCCCACTATCATTATACAGTAATCAAAATCATCACAGCAACTTGATTTGGTTTCATGCTGAGCAATGGATGTGTTCTGAGGGAGCTATATATACATCATATTGTTATAAATTAATTCCTATTTTAAGTGAATGGGGAAGCTCATCACAGAAGAGGATAATTCAGTCAATTCCTCTGTAAAACAAATAATTCCATTATGTGAATAATCACCCTTTAATTTAGTTCTGTATGAATACGAAATGTTCACTTAGTGAGGGTTTCGTTTTTTACATATGGAGATTACAGCTGAACATCTGTACCCCTCCTCCTGCTTCATCGCTGTTACCATCATCATCTTCACCGTCATCCGCTGTCGTCATCAGGAAAGCGTGAACATTTTAAAACCTAGAACTGCATTATTAGAAGCTGCTCAGCCCATTCATAAAAGATGGCCCTGCCTATATTCCCAGTGCTCTGGAAGGCTGAGGCAGGGGGGTTGAAAGTTCAGATTTAGTGGAAACCTGTCTCAAAATCTAAATGAAAGAAAGAAAGAGAGACAGAGAGAAAGAGAGAGAGGAAGGAGGAGGAGGAGGAAGAAAAGGAGGAGGAGGAATGCTAAGGAATCCTGCTTCTTCAGTATCCCCCTTCAGTTATATACAGTGATAATCTGGTTATGTAACCATGGGAAACCAGAAATAATGTAAACTCTCTGAGTTCCAGTTTACTCATATGTACAATGTAGATGAAGGTACATTATTCATAAGTTTGGTTTGATAACAAAATAACAGATTTCCTACCACATATCACATGCTTAATTGATGTTAGCTATTATTTTTACGATTAGTAATAGTGCTATCATTAAGAGAAGGGGGTAGTCAAGTCCTCACCCTAAGAAATAATGATCACATCACATCCACTAAGATGACTACTGTCCTTAGAAAACCAATAGAAAATGACAAGCATTGACAAAATGTGGAGAAACTTGAACACTTTTACACTGTTATGGGAATGTGCAGTGGTGTAGCCAGAATAGCGAACAGGATTCTATTCCCTAAACAAATGAATAAATACACAAATAGAATTAAAATCTAACAATCCTACTTCTGAGTAGATACCTAGAGTTGACTAGGCAGGGATTGTGAGATAGCGGTACACCCACTTTCATAAAAGCATTATCAGAAGTAGCAGATTAAAAACTGGAAGTAACCCAGGTATCCACGAATGTATGAGGAGATAAAATATGTCATGGCATGCAAGAGAACATTATTCGCCTTACAAAGAAAGGGAATTCTGACACATGCTTAAAAATGTACAAATCTGCAGGGCAGCGCTAAGTGAAATAAGCTTGGCACTAAAGCACAAACCCATAGATTCCACGTACAGCGGGCACCTGGCCCAGTGAACCTCATAGAGATAGCAGACTGGTGCCTTCCAGGGCTGGGGTGGGGAGAGCACTAAGAATTAATATTTAATGGATATAGTTTCAGTTTTACAAGATGAAGAGCTCTAGAAGTGGATGGTGGCGACCATAGTATGACAATGTGAACAGACTTATGGCTACTGCTGTATGTTTTACAGTGGTTAATGTGGTCGACTTTATGTTATATGAACTTGACTACAATGTGTAAAAGAAAACAAAAGCCAGGCATGGAGGCACGTATCTGTAATGCTAACTGCTTGAGAGGCTGAGTCACGAGGATCAAAAGTTTGAGGCCAGTCTGGGAAGGTGAGTGACATCCTGTTTCAAGTTTTTTGAAAACTATAAGAAAATAAAAAGAAAATGGGTTGTAGCTCAGTGCTTCCTGGCTTCTGTCTCCAGTACACACAGAAATTTAAAAATAACTGAAATTCCATGGTTGAGAATTGTCTATACATAGGAAGTGAGAAGCTACGGAGGGAAGGAGACAATAAGGGGTGGAGAGTGGCCCTGTAGGCCTGGTGTCCTCAGGTGGAGGTGGCTTCTCTTGAGCACCCCTTCCTAGAGCGGGTGGCTAGGCCACTCAGAACGTGCCTGCACTCCCTAGCACCCCTCCACCTAACTCCATGGCCAAGTGCCTTCCCCAAACACAGTGTAGGTTAAAACCTGAGCCTGGATAAACACAGCTTCCAGAGACGGGCCCTGCCCAAGAAGCTGGCATCCAAAAATTATAGCCCAGTTGATAGCAAGAGAATAGTTCACTGGTGCCAGCTTAGTAATTAAATTACAAGGTGATTATTAGTCTGCTCTGGCAAGAAGATTACATCTGAGTGCTATAAGCAGTCTCAGACTTAACTCCTCCCAGAAAAAAAAAAATCAGTAGCTAATTTCATGTCATTCCTACCGATGATAGATGCCCTCTAGTGACCACAACGTTGTCATGGCAACATGCCCACTGCAAGGGTATGTTTGATAAGTATATCGGAAAGGGAATGTACTGCATCTTATCCCTGAATCAGACCAAAATTGTTTTCTAGGGGTGAGGAGGAGGCAGGTAAACTGTCCCAGCCTGCTCCCGTCTCTTCCCTGGGTGGCTCCACCAAAGTTGCAGACCAGCGGATGGCTTCTGCCACTGCCCTGTAGGGACTGCAGCTGTGTCAGCATTTCTCTTACACTGCTGTCTGCTCCTGGGATGGTCCTACTCCGCACATGTCAGCCGAAAGGCATCTTGCCTTATTTCTCTAAAAAGTTGTTCTTGAGTTGCTTCTTCCTCCAAGCCAGCTCCCTGGACAAACTCATAGATCAGTCACCTCCAGATCGCAACCCATTCCGCACTTTCCACAGCACAAAATACACAAGGGCTTCGGCAGACCCTTTATTCAAGTACTTGATACAGGTGCCTGTACAAGTGGTTAGTGGAGCTCAATGTTTTGAGCCACGCTGATATCACAGGCATGTTCCAGAGAGGTTGTTGGTCCAGCCAAGGCTGCCAGGTAGCTCCGATGTGGCTGGCTACTGAGGTGTAGCTCAGTCCTTTTGGAAAAAGAATCACCACTCAGTGTCTTTAGCGTCGACTCCTCCTTTCCTGTACTAGGTATGGATTAGAATTTGAAGTTGGCTGTAGTGCAAGATTGTCATCCTGGCACTCTGGGAGACTGAGCCAGGGGCGCCACAAGTTGGAGCTGCACCTGGACGATGTAGCAAGCTCTGCCTCTAAATTTTAAAAAGGAGGCAGTGGGAATGTAACTCAGTGTGAAGGATCTGGTTTCAATCCTCAGTAACAGAGAGAGAGACAGACAGACAGACAGAGACAGTCAGACAGAGAGACAGAGACAGACAGACATAGAGACAGAGACAGAGATAGAGACAAAAACATCTCTGAACATTTCAGGAAAAAGTAGAGCATAAACAAATATGATAACAGACACAGAGGTGGAATATGTGAGAGAGGAGAGGAGGAAGCAAACTGCTGGCTCTTCTTGCTGAATGCCAGGGGCCACAGCAGGCGCAGGACTGGGGCTGATCCCATAGCCTGGGCCTGCCTGTACTGCCGGTTGGAATGACCACCTAACAGCAAACTCGGACTTCAACCTGCTGGGGTCATGCAGTAACTCCAGATCAAACTGCTCAGATTTTTGTTTGCCTTCCTACCTGGTTTTGGTGTAGAAGAACAACAAAAATGTAAAACAATAATAAGCAAAGATAAAATCTAGCCTGTGTGTGAAGTGCTCAGTATCATCTTTACTTCTTTTTTTTTATTTTTTTGTACTGGGTCTCAAACTCAGGACCTTGCCCTTCCCAGGCAGGCACTGTGCCACTGAGCTATATCCCTGACTCATCTTTAATTCTTATAGCAGCCTGCTGAGATATGTTCTATGGTTCCCCTACTCTACAGAAAAAATGGAAACATAATAGTGACTGGAGCCTGGGATGCGGCCCAGTGGCTCAGCATCTGTTTGGCAAACGCGAGGTCCTGAGCTCAATTCCCAACACATGAATACAATTAAAAAAAAAATTGAGTTGTTCAAGTCTGAGGGTGACAGCCCAGCGGCACCTGAGTCATGCCAGGAGCCAGGTGCACATCGCTGTCAGGACTTACTACCTCTGCCCCCGTGCTCATTCCCTTGCCCCTGCTAACCTCCATTTCTCAGCTCCTGCCCTGCTGCGACCACCACCAGAGAGCCCCCTGCCCAGCAGCCCCTGCCCACCCCAAAGCCTGGCTGAGCCACTTGTCTGCGGACCCATCCTGCCTTTTCCCTGAACAACCACTCTGCCTGCACAATGCCCATGGCTTGCTCTGAATTTCTGCTTACACTGCATCTCTCCTCAGAAGCTATGCATTTCCCTCAGTCCAGCCTAAGGCTTATTTCCCCCTGCTATTTTATTTTATAGAGAATAAAAACAATAGCATTAGAATGATACAGAATTTCAAAAAACTAGATGATTGCAATTCAATCATGGCTGCTGTATTGCACATTGTTGTTTTCAAAATAAATGTTCAGATTACCAGATATAAGCATATAAAATTGGTTGAAATAAATAAATTTTAAATATTGACTGTTCCCTTCAATGAGAAAATGTAAATTAGTGGTATAATCATCCTAGCTATCCTGTGTATATACACATAGGATTTTTCCTTTCTTTCTTTCTTTCTTTCTTTCTTTCTTTCTTTCTTTCTTTCTTTCTTTCTTTCTTTCTTTCTTTTTCTTTCCCTTTTCTTTTCTTTTTCCTTTTATTTCCTTCTTTTTCTTTCTCTCCTTTCTCTCAGCCCAGTTCTTTCCTTTTGAGCAGTTTCTTACCCTCTCATCATATCTATTGTACCTTTCAGATTTTACTTACTTTTTCAGGTTGTTAACTAGGGGAACAATATGATGTTTATACATGTGGAACTCATTTATTTCACTTATAAGTATGGTCTCTAGTTACACTTATTTACCTATAAAAGCCTTGAGTTTATCTCTCTTTATAGATGAGAGATAATCTCCATTCTATAAAAATACAATTTTTTTTTATCCATTCCTCAGTGGATGGGCATTTTGGTTGTTTCCAGTATTTGGCTATGATGAACTGCTGTAAATACGGGTGTACATACATCGCTGTGGTATGCTGTTTTCAATTCCTTCTTCTTCTTCTTCTTCTTCTTCTTCTTCTTCTTCTTCTTCTTCTTCTTCTTCTTCTTCTTCTTCTTCTTCTTCTTCTTCTTTTGTCTTTTTGAGACAGGGTCTCACTATGCAGTTCAGGCTAGCCTTAAGCTCACTTTGTAGCTCAGGCTGGTCTCGAACTCAGAATAACCCTCCTGCCTCAGCCTCCCAAGTGCTGGGATTGCAGGCCTGCGCCATCACGCCCGGCTTGTTTTCAATTCTTCTGGGAAAATATCCAGAAGTGGAATAGCTGGGTTGAAGGGCACCTCTCACCCTGGTTTTCTGAGGAAACTACACAACGATTTCCACAGTGGTTGTACCAGTCTGCACTTCCACAGACAGTGACGATGGGTTCCTTTTCCCCCACGGTCCCTCCAGCCTTTGTTATTAGTTGATTTCTTTATGGTACCCAGGTTTTCTGGGTGAGGTGGAATCTCAGTGTTGTTTTAACTTGAATTTCTCAAATGACCAAGGCCACTGGACATATTGTCATAAATCTCTTTTGCTACTTGTATTTCTTCATTAGAGAAGTATGTGTTCATCTCCCCAATGCCCAGTTTTGGATTGGGGCTTTAAGGAGGCCTGATTTTCTAAAAATTCTTTTATGTTATAGATAGTCCTTTGACTGAGGGACAGTTGGCTAAGATTTTTTCCCCCAAATTTATGTGTTTTCTTCTCATTCTGTTGGTGATTTCTTTTAATATTCAAGAACATTTTAATAGGATGAGATCCCAGTTGTTGATTCTTTGAAGTATTTCCCATGCAGTTTGGTTTTTGTTTACTTGTCATTCATGATATCTTACAGCAAGTGCATTATATGCACTGAATAAATACCATGGCTGAAATATGTTATTTAAATGATTTTTCAAATGTTGCATATAAGGACTTTTTAACAACACAGAAAATTTAAAGTTTTTACTAAATGACTGAAGTATGATGCAAAATATATAAGCAATGCCACTTCAATTACTATAGTACACATAATAAGTCACTTGTTCAAAATACAAAAAAAATCACCAGGGTAATAACTCAATAAAAGACCTGAACAATTATTCAGAGTTGGCTGGCCCCACCTTCACTATTTCCTGCTATCGTTTTGTTATTAACAAATTAGGGAATGTGATGAACATTCAAATTCCAGAGTGTGGTATGCAGCCTCCGAGTGTCACAAAGCAAGCCATGGCAGCCCAGAATAGAACACTGTGATATTTACTTTTATGTTAAAGATATACAAAAATAAGCCACCCTAAGAATGAAAAGGCTTTTGAAATACTAATGTTCAAAAAAGAGAAGTTGGGATGGCTCAGTAGAATAAGTGCTTCCCTGGCAAGCACAAGGGTCTGAGTTCAATTCCTGGGTCTGACAAAAAAAAAAAAAAAAAAAAAAGAAGTTATTTAGAAAAATTTATTTTTTTTTTTTTTTTTTTTTTTTTTTTTTTTTTTTTTTTTTTTTTTTTTTTTTTTTTTTTTTTTTGGTGGAACCAGGGATTGAACTCAGGCCCTTGTGAGGAAAACATTTATCTTTAGAATATCATTTAAAATGTCTATTGCAATGGAAATATTAAATAGATAAAGTATATCCATATATATTTCATGGATATTAATGTTAAGCTTTTATTTTCAGTTCTGGGATTGAATCTACATCCCAATTTTCTCTCTCTCTCTCTCTCTCTCTCTCTCTCTTTCCTCACCCACCCCCATTTTTAAGTTTGATACAGCATCTCACTATATGGTTAAATTACCCAGACTGGGCCCAAGCTTTCAATCCCCTTGCCTCGTTCTCCCAGAGCACTGGAATCACAAGTGTCACCACTCCTGGCTAAAACAGTTTCTCGGCTGATGAGCTATATGAACAAGGATCACTGTTCTGAGACATAGAGTCATTTGAGACATTAAATATACCCAAACATACGCTCTCATGTTTCTGAAGGCTCAAGAAAAATATTTCTTCCTTATGAGATACACCAGCAAGGGCAAACTCTGCTCCCAGCAATTTCTGCAACTGAAGGAAATAGTTTTTTGGGGAAACCAGGGAAGGAGTACCCTGAGTTCCAAGGTGGGCAGTGAGGCTCAGCTCCCTGGCTCTGGGGGCACCACTGCTGTGGAAGTCCAGCTTTGTGTTCTGAGTACACTCTTGCACCTCTCCTAACCTATTTTTTCCAGTGTCAACTGGGTGAGAAAAAGCACCAACTGTGTTTTGTTCATTTGCCTGGTAGATAAGTAGTTGCTCAATTAATCTGTTAGCTATGGTCTTTACAAATGATTTGGAGCTTGTGGAAGACTCAAGACTGAGTTAATTTACAAGCATTTTAGAGCAAGAATTTCATAGGCAAGAATTATGAAGTAGCGGAAAAGGAAGATATCTGAGACAGAAAAGGGAAGGTATTTTCAGGGGGAGAGAGCTCCAGCTACAGGGATCACAGTGGTCTAACTTCTCTCCCTGCATTTTTTTAGTGATTGAAAACCTACACAGCCTAACAGAAATTAAAGGGACTCTATGAGGCTACAGAGAGATCAGTAATTAAAGACAGGCACAATACAGCATCCAGTGACTAAGAACCAGAAAATCCTGGACATTTTCTTCTCCCTTTTCTGTTTCCCTCTTTCCCTCTCAATCTCTCTTCCCTCTCCTCAGCTTTTTGATCTTGCAATTGGCCCACCTAGGTCAGAAGCCTTGACTTGAGGAGCCATCGCCAGTGAGCCAATGTTTCTCAGTTTCTTCCTTCAGATTCTTACAAGAGGCAATTCAGTTAGCTGAGCTCTCTAGCAGGATGACAGCGATTCTCTCTGTGTGTGTAGCCTGGTAAATAAGGACAGTAGTCTCTTGTAAAGACATGAGCACATGTGTTCCAAGCCTTCCTCAAAGACAAGGGTGTGGATTAGGCAGTCGTGCCGGTGACCTGTGAAGGCAGACTTCTAGCTCTCAGAATCCTGAGGAATAGCCTGTGACTCATGGGCTGCTCTTACTGTCCTTGAATCTTGAAGCAAGGTCTCCCTGCCTTTGGTTCCCAAGAGATCTTCAAGGCTTTATTTGATGACTATTACAGGCACTTCCTACTTTGCCAGACTCAAACCACTTAGAATTTTTCCTTGTGCTTACTTAACTTCACAGTTTTTTTTCCCATGAAGATTGTAAATATCTGTACATATCATTGTAAATATGAGGTTTTCCCTCCAGGAAACCTCCTATTTGGAGATAATCTTTGTGATCTAATTTATTTTAGGGGTATGAAAACTGAGACCCTGAGGGAGGAAATCTCATACAGTAGGTGTTAGGTGGACACCTTGCCATGTCAGATGGGCAGCACACTCCCCATAGATATTGCTTGGTTTATTTCTTAGTCTACATTTGCTTCTTTCGTTCTTTCTTTCTTTCTTTCTTTCTTTCTTTCTTTCTTTCTTTCTTTCTTTCTTTCTTTCTTTTCCTTTCTTTTTTTTTGTGGAACCAAGGATTGAACTCAGGCCCTTGTGCTTGCCATTCTACTGAGCCATCTCCCAGCCCTACATTTGCTTTCTTTTCAAGCTCACTGTCCTCTGTCCATGTCCCTTCCTCCTCACCTGATGGCCGCTTTAGGGGATCACCTTGCATCTGGTGTTCCCGCGATGGTATTTGGGCTGTGTAGTGGAAGCTGAGAGGAGGCATGGGTGAAATTCAACCTGGTTCTAGAGAGCCATTATCTCTCTAGGCCAACACACCACAGCAGCGGGGCTGACGCCAGCCTGGCCACTTCCTCCTGTGGGGTCAGCGCCTACACACTGCACACTGTAACCCCTCTTGTTCCCACTAAAGTCATTATTTCTGGAGTGTTCCCCAGCCAGTACTACCTAACAAGGACGTGAGCCCTTCTGAATTCCTCACAGTAGAAAGTCATACGTGGCTTCAGTCCCTCCTTTCCTCCCAGAAGTCTTCTCTGATCATTGCAGCCCACTGGGAACCTTGAGTTCAGTTTCAATCAGCCTTGTGCAGTGAACCACTTAACTTCATATTGTGGCCTGGACGTCAGCTTGGCCACAGCTTCTCTCCCTTAGCTCTCTCTGGTTCCTACCAGGCCTTCAATGAATGTGAGTGGTGTGAGGTGTAGTTCAGTGGTTAATTGTGTGAAACCCTTAGAATCAAAAAATTAAACTAACTAAATACACACACTGCTAAATGTGAGGAATCAGAGAAGGGGGTAACTTTTTCCTGGAAAAAAACTACAGAGGGAACAGAGAGAAAGAGCAGAGAGAGAAGAAATATTTCTTTTTGTTCATATCATAGGCAAGTACGGATTAAAAGCACTGCTTAAAACATAGAGAACTATTCCAGTTTTCATTTCCAGGCCATTTGGCCACTCCAAATCTGACAGTTACCTGATGCAAATGTCATTTCCCCAGGAGTATCCAGTTCATTAACTCAGCTTTTCTAAGTCTAACTTGCAGGCTGGGTACAAGGTGAATGGAAAGAGGGGATGAATGGCTTCAGATGGGGGCTAGGTAAGCCCAGCCTGTTACCTGTCACTCCCATCCAGAGAACTTCAGTCTGAGGATCCATAGAGCCACCTTGAAATCCTTATCATCAGAGGCCACCTTAGAGAGCTCTCAAAAAGAAAACAAAAATGGCAGTGTTGGAGGAGAAAATGTGTGGAAGGTCTTAGGAGCTTAGTGAAGGTTTGTTAACGTGGAGGCAGAGCAGAGTCAGGCTCTGAGAACACAGAAAGGCAGAAGGCGAGTTTGATGTGCATCAGTGTGGGGCTTGGGGCACAACTGAGAGAAGGTGGACTCGGATGTGGATCTTGGGGCAGCAAGGTGCGAAGGAGAACACAAACCACAGCCAGCTGATAAGAGTGGGTGGGAGAAGCAGGAGCCACGAAGATTCGTGGAGACTAAGAATGAGCTCCAATACCTCCTTGGGGTGCCTTCTGCAGTGCCAGCTCTGCTGGTCTAAGTTTACAGAAGAAAAATCAGGGCCCATACTCATAGGTTACAAAGATCTCTGGAGCAGGAAAGAGACTCAGCCATCATGAGTAGTTTTCCATGTTACAGCCCCCATTTAAATACATTATTCCATGGATCCGCACAAAGCCAAGAAGGTTGCTGAGTAAACTGCCCAAGGTCATCTCCCCTGAAGGTTACATTAGCTGCCTTAGGTAGCAGAGTCCAGAAGAACATGAGGCCTCCAAGCCAGGTTAATTGGAGAGCATGTTGTTCCTACTGCCTGGCTTAACTCAGGCCCACATCTCACCCAGAGGCCCTGGCTGTCCTTGGGCATTTTACATTCCGTGCCTTGCTTAGCCTCTCCTCCCTCCTCTGGGAGTGACTTAAAGTAAGAGTAAAGCCAAGCTTTGGGCCATTCCATTCTTATTGCCTGTACAGCTGGCATCCCTATCACACAACATGCGAAATGAGAACTTATTGAATTGTCCAGAGGTTAAAACATAAAAATAAGTCACTGCTAAGCCAATGAGACATGATTGCTGAGAGGGACAAAGCAGCAGGAAGAGTCTCAGGTGTGTGGAAGCCTGTTTCTTTGGTGCGAGGCAGCCCTAGGCCTAGCACCAGCCACCAGGCTTCCAATGTCCTCTTTGTCTCTTGGTAATTCTCGGCAGTGGACAGGCTGCTGGAATCTCTGGGCCTGCTGCCTTTCTTCGGGGGGGCATGGAGTTGGGTGTGTGTCACCCACTAAGCACTTTGGCACAATGAAATTAGTTTTGGCCAAACTAACTATGTGGATGTGGATGCTGTTCTGCTTTCTATCCATGACTTGGCTGGTTCCTACCATAACTCAAGCCTCAAATACACATTCTCTACATAAAATAAAATCCCATCTATCCTTCCAGGCCCATGCTAAGATCACCTCTTCTGCGAAGCTGTCCCAGGCTCCCTCTGCCCTCTGGACTCACTGCCCACTTTCTGCCCTTCCCAGTTCCACTTGCCCCCTTCTGTCATGTCAAATTGCTGGCCCAGTCAGAATCAGCTCTCTTCTCTGGCATCCAGAGCCTTTGTTTTCTGTAGCTTTAGTCAGATGCATGTCCATTTCTTTACCTTTGTTAAAAAATCTTAGGGGAAAAGGCATCATAGTAATTCCTTGCATGAATACCCTTTCCCTGACCTCTCCCATGCCATCCTGGTTGCCTGCTCTTCTGGGGGTTCCATAGCTCTTTGTGCTTACATTTATGTTAAATGTTGACTTATCTCCTGTACTTTCATTGACTGTGGGCCTTTGAATAAGTCGAGCTCCTTGGGAGCTCAGAGTAAGAATCTTCCTATCTTGGCAGGCATTTCCAGATGTGCCTAGTCTGTAGGAGGGCTCGATAAATATAAGAATTCATCAATGCATGGATTTCTAAAGCAGTTCTATGTGTATGAATTTCTTGCTTGGTGGGCCATTGCATTTTAATTTTTTCCTAGAGGTTGCTCTGTGCCAAGTTCAGTTTTAACAGTGGTGATTTGGTTAAGTGATGACTGAATTATCTACAGCATGGACTACTCCCAGTTACCCTGTCCCAGACTTTAGCATGGCCAATGGAAAATTAATTGGTTGCAAAGTGCATATCTAATTACAACATCCCACCCCTGCCACAGTAATGCGCAAATGTTAATTGTAACATATGCACCTCAATAACCAACGATGGCACTTAATGCAGCATTAATGTCGCCATCCCCGCTACCCCCCCGCACCCCCGCATACACAAAGCTCCCTTTTAGCTGCCATTAAGGCAGGATGCGCTTTAAGTGTACAAGTCCTCATCCTTACAGCTTTCCACACTCTAAAACCAAACGCAAACCGTGCCTCTGACCTCAGCCCTTCTCACCAAAGAAGGACCCACCCAGGCCGCGGCAGGGCCAGAGCATCGTTGCGTGGCAAGTTTTAGCGCCCCTAGACTGAGCAGCCTCGGAGGCTCAGACTGCCGCCCGGCGTCCCCACAGCACCCCGCTCGACAGGGCCCGCCATCCTCGGAAAGAAAGGCGGACTACATTACCCAGCAGGCCTGCCACCGCCCTCTTTCCTTTCAAGTCTGCACGTGGCCGGAGGGGGAGGCGGGACCCGGACGTCACTCTCCTACATTCTCTTTCCCTGTGTCAGAACGAGACCGGTTTTTTTTCCTTTCCTCTACTCCCTCCCCCTGCCCGCCCCTCCCTCCCTCCGTCCCTTCCCTCCCTCCCTCCCCTCTAGGCTGGTCCGTGCGCCCGGGCGCCGGGTCCGCTCCGCCGCTGGGACGCGCGGAACTCGAGGCAGGAGTAGGCTCTTGGGAGCCGCGTCCCTCCCTTCCCCTTCCCTGCCCCCTTCCCCCACCCCGACGCACGCTTGGGGCGACAGCTGGAGGAACCCCGAGGTGAGCATCCTTGGCTGCCCTCCTCTTTGAGTGGTCTCCGATTGCGGATCGATTGGGGGCTGGGGAGGAGAGCTGAGAGACGCGCGCGTGCTTGTAAGATAAATCTGGGAAAACCACCCCAAACAATTAGCCCCCTTCCCCCTCCCCGCGTCTCAGCCAGCCCGGCGTTCGCACCCCTCCACCGTCCCCTTTTCCTCTCTGTAGGGTAATGCTCTCCACGACCTCGCCCCCTCCCTGGGTTTGTCCCACTCCGTGCCCCGCCCTGTGGGGAGCCGAGGCCCGGGTGCTCCCTCGCTGAGGGGGGCTCGTGGGGGCCGCACGGCTGGAGCCCGATTCGCGCTGGAGCTGCGCGCGATGTAGCTGCTGTCATGTGCCGGGTTCCGACCCGGGAGGAGGAAGCGAGCGAGCCGATTCCACTCCCTTTTGTTTTGAAGCCGGCATTTGCTGCAACGCGCAGTTGGTCTAGTACCCGCAAACTTGCAGCTGTTGTGACTGCGCTCCGCGAGGTAGGATGGTCGGGCCGGAGGCTGCAGCGCTCCGGGCTGCCGGATGGAGGGTCCTTCAGAGTGTTTCTCCACGCAGCCCCTCCCCGCCGTGGTGACAGATTGTGTCTGTGGTTTCGGCTGGGTGTGAGTGTGTGCGCGGCGGTCCCCGCGGCTGGGTATATCTCTGGTCTAGACAGGCTGTGACCCCCTCCCTCCGTCCCCGGTGAGCCTGCTGGTCGTGGGGGCCCTCGGGGCGGGGGGATGGGAGCACATGAGGAAACCGAATTGGTGGGTCTGCTGGATGGCAGCGCTGGCCAATCCCTATTGGGATTTCACTCGATTACTTCTGTCACCGAGGTGTGATCGCCCTGGGGACTAGGTACATCCTGCGGAGCAGGGTTAAGTTGACCGGCTCTAAAAGCCAGCTCTAGGTGGCGAGTGACTCTAGAGGTTGCGGGGTGGGCTCCCGGCTTGACTTCACCCGGACGAGAGCAGGCGACTGCCTCAGGCGCGGGTAGTAGGGGAGAACGAGCGGGGGACCTTGGCTTGTGCTGCGGCGGAGATCCAGGGTCCCCAAGGATTGCGTGCAGTGCTTGGATGCGACCGGAGGAGGAGACCCCAGGGCCGCTCTCCTGAGGTGGCTATTTCTCTCCTGTGACCTTAAAAGACAATCAGGAATCCAAGCCCGTTGCCTTTGCGCTGTTGGTTCTGTTTGGTTTCATGGAGTTCTCAGGGTTAGGACTGGGGGTGTGTGTGAGCGGAAAGGGGGCGCGGCAAGTAGATGGCTGGCGGCGCGGAGCTTGTCCCCACCCGGAGGAGTGAGGCGTCGCCTTCCCCGCCTGCTGTCTGTGTGTGTACACATCGCTTAGGCGTGGGGTGGGGGCGGGGCAGACCGCGGCGTAGGGGGACCCGCGTGGGCCCAGAGTCCCTGCCCGATCGGTCTAGCAGCCCGTCTTTGCCAGCTTGGGCAGCTGTCATGTGGGTTTCTTCAGGGCGCCCGGATACCTGGGAAGGAATCATGGGTCTCCGAGCCGAGTGTGACCCTTGGAGTCCCGAGTGCTTTGGCAGTTGAGGGGGAATTCCTCGTCCGCGGCAGGGCCCCTCCCTTTCTCGTCCCTGAAGCCCCGTCATCCTGCAGACTTGGGTGGGAAGGAGCCGCAGGCCTGCGGGTGTGGACGACCCCTCCACCAGTAAGTTGACCCTTGTACCAGAGTGCCCGGTGGGTGCGCGGTCTTTGCAGCGGGGAGAGAATCTGCGCACTCTGCCCCGGTCCCCCCAATTCTTTCGTCTGTGAGCACTGAGGCCCAGGTTCTGCCCCGCCGCTGCAGCCTGGGCTTAGCCCGCTGCCACCCGCAGCCCAGCCGACCCATGCCGCCCAACGCCCGATATCCTCCCCTAAGGGCCGGAGCGCCCCTGAGGGAGGAAGCCAGGCGGCCGCCTCGGGCTTCTTGGTGCTAGAGTCTCCAACGGCTGAAAGTGACACAGCAAGAGCGCCGCCTGGCCAAGCCCAAGCGCAGGAGCTCGGGAGCACAGGAAGGAGCCGCCCTGTGCACCGGGAGGGGCGCGGCCTTCCCGGGCCTGGCTCCTCCTGCCTACCGCTCGGGCTGGGTCCTAAACCTCTGGAATCTGGGCCCCGTCAGGCAGGGGCCCCGGGAGGAAATTGCCTGGATTTTGAGACACTACAATTATAGAGGAACACAATGCCCTGACAGACCCTAGAAGGTGGCCAGAATGCTCTGGGGTCTGAGTAAACTCCCTTTGAGTGTTTGGAATTGGATTCAACTTAACCGGCACAGATCAGTCTTCTCAGTTCCTGTGTCCCAGCTGCATAAGGAGGCTCAGAGGCAGTAATTTTGTAACGCGTTCTGGGTAAAATGTCATCTGTGATTAGCAGATTGCTGAAATAATAATGTGTTTGCTTTACAAGGTAGCTCCCCTCCTACCCTTGACCTCTTATCACTCAATTTCTTAAAAGTATCCTTCAAGGTAAGGGTTTGTCAACCCCATTTTATAGATGAGCACACTGAGGCTCAGAAGTGACCAAACTTGCCTACAGCTTCTCACTAAGGAAAGCCAACTTTCCTTCTGCAGTGATTTCTCTTTGAAACTTATATCTTAGATTGACCACTTTTTTAAAGATTGGGTTCTTAATTCTTTAGGAAGTACTGAACCTGAGATGGATATGGCTTATGGTGGTATTTATTCTTTTTCAAAACACTTCATTTGTTAACAGCTCCAAAAGGAGTGTATCACTCATCTAATAATCGGCTGTCGGTGAATGCATATCAGCTGTGATATATCCAGTACACGCCAGCCTGTAATAAATACATGTGCTATGCACATGATTACCCAACGCATGCCCCTCTTCACATGGGTGTGTTTGTGGGCTCCTTATTGAAGCCAAGCTCTGTTCTTTAGCTGCTAGCTTCACATGCGTTAGATTCAAAATATAAATGCCTGAGAAACCCCCTAAACCATCATCCCTATCCTCCTCCCCAAGACGGAGAAGTCCAGAGAAGAGCAAAGACATTGCCTTCATGAATTTCTTCAATGTATTCGATGACTCTCAGGCACAGCCTGGAGAGATTTTAGGTTTGGCCAGCTACTGTTCTTAACTCCCTTTTACTCACCAGTATGCATTGGCCAGAACAAGTTTGTGTACCTAGAAGTACGCTTAAGAAAATTTAACACATGAACTCTGCCAGGTGTTAGATTCTGAAAGTGTTTTCTTGCTTTAGAGAGAAAATTCCAGCACATGCTCATTAAGTGCCTATTTGGGCCAGATATTCTACTAGTTTTGGACACGCAGAGGTGCTATGTAGTATAATGTAGTGACGGAGCCTACAAAAGGGAACAAATCATAAGTATTTTAGAGTACTCACCCTGGGGCTCAGTTTCATATATATTGGCTGCAAGGGTCCATAGAGCAAATATGGAAGGACGCACTGGAGAGAGGCTTGCATGTTCCCATTTTCCTGGATTTCTGGCACCCTGGAATCTCCCCAGTGGGCCCAGAGGTAGGACCTGAAGAAGGCAGGCAACTGATGGAACACTTCTCCTGAAGCCAGCCAACAGGTTCCTCTGAGTGTGAGGTGTTCCGCATAGTTTCTCCCCAGCTGTGATGTGCTGTGACTCAGTGGAAGCTGTGGCTCCAGCCAAGGTGCCATTCGAGCCTGGCTGTGTTTCATCATTTCTGTCTTGCAGGTTTGTGCAGATGTTCTTGTAGGAGGCTGCTTTTCATATGTTCTCATACTCACTTTTATGGTCTTTCACATTGACCTCCAGTTTCAGTTCAGCTTTGGGATCTGCTGCCTTTATCTTAAGGTTATGTGCTTTATACTTCAGATCATGGAAGGGCAGCAGGAGGTAGATGGTCAGCATAGGGAGAACAGTCCAGAGAGAAAATAGAAGGTACAGACAGGCAGCATGCAGTTTTTGGTAAGTCCCTAAACCTGATGACAGTTCTGCATAACTTAACTTTTTGTGCTCTTTGGAAAGGGGCTACTGTCTTCCTCTGGGCCTCCGAGCTCAGGTGCTCAGCTTCAGGCCTACATTTTCTTCTGTGTGAAGCTCAGACTGCGATGTGGGCAGAACAGAGTCAGAAGAGACTCATACCTGGATCCTCGGTACCCCGCTGGAGTAGGGCCTTACAGAGGTCAGAGGAAGCCCTTGGCAGAGTAGAGCAAGGAATCTGGGATTTTTATAACATCTAATCTTTCTCTATATCAGTTATTTTATGGAAGAGAAGTTGGGTCTTTGCTTCTGAAAGAGAACTCTTCAGCTTCTCCCCTTTCTCAGATTCTGACGAAAGCTCTGGAGTTCATTTTTAGCTTTAGGTTGCTTTCCTTGAAGACCGGCCTTTTCTGCCTTGTATTTCTCTGGTATCTGGGAATGAACAGGTGCATGTGTCTGGGACAGGTTGTGGGCCTTGGGCCTTCTAGCACTCTTGTTTGGGCTGTGGCTGTCCAGCCTTGTGATTTGGTCCTTGGTAATCTCCTGGAAGTGTCCACTAAGCGGCTGTACATTTGCATCTTTCCTGGAAGAGGATCCATAAATACTGTTTGATTCTCAAGAATGAAACTGCTGAGAGGGGTGGACAGTAAGGTTGGACAGGTGGTCAGTGGCCACAGAGACTGAAATAATCTATACTTGGTGTGGCTTCACAGTTTTCATAAAGCTATCAACCTGTGAACGTCTCATCAACCCCATTGTGTATTTGAGGAAACTGAGTCTCTGTGGTTAATGACACTTTCAAGTCACAAATAAATGGCAGAACAGAGATCTGAACCCCGCTCTTCGGACCTCAAACCCACTGCCTAGGGCTGGGGTAGTGCACCATCTGGCATTTCATTCCAGCTTTGTGAACAGAGGCCTTGAACTTTCAGAGCTTCTTCGTATTTGCTGCTGACTTGTATCTAGCTATGCAGCCAGATCTAACTGCTGACTAACCCAAGGGTTGTGAAGGAGGAGGAAGGGCCAGAGGCAGTTTCCATAGCAACAGTATGTTAAGTGAGGCTGGTATGAGTTGACTTCATGGAAGAAATGAATTTGGGAGCAGGTCTGAGTGAGCGGTGGAAGAGGTTTTAGGCTGCAGTGGCACAAAGTGGATAAAGGGAAATTGTGTGTAGTGGGTAGGATGCAGCAGACCAGAGAGGCTTGGTTGATTGTCCTGCAGTCAGTATAAGCTTGTCGTTGCTGGGCTCTGTTTTTGTGCTGTTCAGGGCCCTCTGCTGGGCCCCGGGCCTCAAAGTGAGCAAGGACATCCCCTGCCTCAAGGAGCCTACTGTGTTGGGGGGGGGGGGGGAGAAGGATTCAGTGTGAATGCCACAGTAGGGGAAAGCCTAGAGGTCTCTTTGCAGCAGCATGGTGTTGGACACTGTAGTCAAGGAAGGCTTCCTGAGGCAGCAACTGGGAACCAAATCCTTTTTTTTTTTTTTTTTTCATTTATTACCATTTATTTTAAAACAACAGCAACAAAAACGCTTTTATTTGAAAGACAGTATAGTAATGCTTGGTATGTCATGACAAGAAGTATGTATTTATAAGATCTGAGTGACAGGCATTCCAAGCGTGACCCCTCTATTACACATTGGTATCTTCAGGGCAGTTGCTTGGTTCACAGGTATCAGCATGTACAGTCAGTCAGGGTGAGAATCTTATCAATTAACTGCTAGTTTCAAAAACCTGCTGATGTTTCTCAGGATCATGGCCTTACCCATCTAGTGTGTATAAATGAATGCCTTTGCCCCTGTCATGTTTCCCAGCTTTTCTTCTTGCCCTATCTTCATTGTCCAATCCTCAAGAGGGAACCAAATCTTAATGGAAGACAAGAAACTTACAGAAAGGCCTTCAGGGAGAAGGCATGGTGCACAGGAAGGTGTGGAAGCCCGGGGTGGCTTGGCTGTGGGAAGGAACAGCAGGCTGTGAGGCCAAAGGGAAGGGCAGTGAAGCAGGCAGTGCTCGGAGCCTGGTGGAGGCCTTGGCTTTTAGCTTGCAGGTATGGGACGGAGGAAGGAACTTCGAGCAGAGTAGAAGTGTGCAGCCACGGATCAGAGGGGACTGCAGCTGGGAGCCAGGGCCCTGGGTGGTGGAGGCTGCTGATGGTGTCCAGGTCCAGGGGATGAGCCTGTAACTGAGGTTGTGCCCCTAGCAATGGTCCAAAGAAGGTTGGATGTCAGACATTTGAGGGGCACAGCCTGCAATGATTGCTTGGATTTAGGGGACAAGGAGGAGCCCCCGAGACCCCTAAGGCTTCTGGCCTCACTGGTGGATGAAAACTGTGGAGAGAAGCTTAGGTTGCTTGTGCAGGCATTCTGGGACTGGGGTGAGAAGGAAGATCGTGGGGAGTTCGATGTCACAGGCGTTGGGTTGGAATCAGATTCAATACAGCACACAAGGTAGAAGATGGAGTGTGGATGGGAGCCACAGCTTGAGCCAGGGGAATCCTCTGTTGCGGAGCACGTTGGGGGGGTTGCTGTAAACAATAAGAGCAGATCTCTTCCTCCCATTGTCAGAGAAGCCTTTGTCATGCAGGGCTGCTCTTCTGGGAAGCCAGGCGGGCTGCTGTGTCATGCTGGAGGCCCAGCTGGCAGAATCCAGTGACAGCTATCCGGCTTCAGCTGGAAGCATTAATTAGGAGAGAGGAGTTTTTGTTTTTAACACCCATATGGAGGAGGGCCCCACCTCAGCCTGCAGGGGTGTGAGTATAGGGTGGGAAGCAAGGGGACCTGCTTCTAGGAGCAGGAGCTATAGTGGGCAGAAGAGGGTTGGGCACAGGAAGCTACTAAAAGGTTGTAACAAGCTGGGCAAAGAGTGGAATGCAAATGAGCCAGGAGAGCTTGGAGAGACCTCTGTTCAGGCCGCAGTTCATTGTTCCTGCGCCCAGGCCCAGTCGTTTCATGTTGGAATCCTCAGGACCTCAAACAGCCTGGCACATAGAGGCGTGGGGCTTCAAGTGAGGCTGTTGAGGAGGGGAGGCCGGCCAGGGAAGGTGTCCATGAAGAGGGCCAAAGGGGACATCCCAACGCGGACTTAGAGGACTTTCCATGCCTCGGTCGAAGGAAAATCTGGATACCTTCCAGCTACAGAGCAACCAGAAATGCTATGAGAAAATGAACGAGGTTCCTTTCAAAGAAAACCTAGGTACGCAGAATAGGAGGGGGAGTGGCAAGCACTTAGAGGCAAATGGGATGGGTCATAAATTCTGCCAGGCTGGGGCAGGCGTGGTACTGAGGGGCAGCTACCTGCCTCAGCCCCTGGGATTGGGGGCTGGGTCCTGACACTATCTCTTCTAGGCCTGGAAATGAGACCAGGAATCCAAATGGAGACCCCCCTCCCTCAACTGGGACCTCTTGTAGTCAGGGCTTTTCAAGGGTAAACATATAGGACATATAATTTATAGAATTATTTTGTAATAGTCATCCAAAGAGTCATACACAAAAAGAACGCAGGGACATGCACCAAAAACCCAAAGAACCTAGATGAGGGCCTGGATTTTCCAGTAATGTCCTGTGTGAGTCCAGCTGAAGACCTAGGGCCCATAACTATGCCTCCCACAAGTACACCTGGAGGCCAAGAGCCCACAACCAAGTCTCCTGCTGGCCTGTTTCATAGATCTGTGGTGGGAAGGCCCAAAGGTCAGTGGTGAAAGCTAGAAAGTCTACCCCCAGGGAATGAAGGATCTGTGCTAGCAGGCTGAGGGATCTGAACTGGAGCCAGGAAGCAGTGCTCAAGGTAAGCACCAGAGATCCCCCCAAGAGAACCACAGCCATCCTCAGTGACAGTGAGATCCCAGGCTCCTCTGAGGATGAGAATAGCTGAGTCCATATCAGGAAAGTCAGTGCAAGAAGCTTCTCTAGCACACTAGACAGCGTACCATCTTCCCCTCCGGAGCCAGGAGGTGATGCTCAAAGTAAGAACCAGAGCCTCCCCAAAGTGCGCCGTAGCCATTCTCAGCGATAAGATCCCGAGCTGCCCCAATCATCAGTGTGACAGGTTCCTCCAAGAAGACACAGCAGCTCCTGACAGCTTCCTCACAGCTTTTCTTCTCCTCCAGTCCTCCGCTCATGCTGCCAGCAGCTGCCCTCAGGTGGGCCTCCCACACCCAGGTCTGCGCTGGGTCAGTTCAGCTGGGTATTCCAAGCTGACTGCCAGTTGTCAGTCCTCCACATTGGTGAAGGCTTGTGTGCCCAGAAACAGCGTGGGCTGGACATCTGTCCATCAGTCCAGGTGGGTGGATTTATTGTCTTGATGTGGATTTGAGGTGGGCAGGGTTGGCTCTGGAAATTAGAACCCTTAGGCCTGTTAGACTTTGGATGTTATCTGGAGGCCTCTGGAGGAGGAATTAGCTTATAAAATCTTGGGGCCAGGGTCTCCCCAACTGGGGGCTTGATTGAGCCTGAGGCCTTATGAGATCATGGGGCTCTTCTCTGTTGGCTGACTTGAGTCTTCCCCTTGGAGAGTTGCTCCAGGGCAATGTGAATGGGTGAGTGGGGTGCAGAGGGCTGTGGCCTATGGATGAGCCTGTCGGAAAGACCAGAGCCTACTGCTCTGCTGCTTGCCCACCAAGGTTTCACAGATGAGACGCTCTAGGCTCATCTAGAGCCCACACAGATGGGGAGGTATACTGTGTAAGGGGAACCCACACAGATTCCAATAGCTGCTGCTTATGTAGGCCACAGGCCACCACGGTCTCCTCAGGCCGAGTGTCCTCCATTCCTATGGTTCCGAGTGTGGAAAGTATCTGAAAGGTTACCCGGACAGCCCTCCACCTGGTGTGGGAATTGTGGCCTGAGTGGTCTTTGGCCCACCTGGGTGGTAGGATGCTCTCATGTGAGAAGGCTGCTGGAGCTGGGAGGGCCTTTTCTTGAGCTTCGCCACCTTCAGACTAATGCTACCTTACCTATCCCGAGACGATTTCTAACCCTTTCCCTAGGCTTTTTTGTTTCCACTAGAAGAGCCTCAATTGGTTAGGCTTTGACTCTGTGAGAAGTAGCCAGTTTCTTTCCTGAGCTGCTTAGCGCACAGGGAGCGTGTGAAGGTAGAGGCTGGCCTGGGCAAGCTGGCTGTGTGGGCACAGCCCGTGGTCTGAAGTTCTGAGCAGCCCCATGCTTCTCCAGTCATGAGAGAAGCACCACACTCACAAAAGTCCTTCTTCCGACTCCCAGGGCCCCTCTCAGTGCATGAGTAGGTGACCGGGGAATTCTGTGTGGGGAGTTGATGTTTAATGAGTGTCTGTGATGTGCCAGGCTCCCAGCTGAGCAGTGAATGGAAGGAACTCCTGTGACAAGTTAGATAGAGGGACAGAGACATGGAACTCCTAATGGTGGTGGTGACAGGGAGCCCGGAAATTATTCAGAAAGCATGCGGGTGGTTTCGTCCAGGCTGAGAGCCGACACACTTCCTGTGGTGTCCGCTTGTAGGACTTCCCCTCAGAGGAGGCAAGGTCTGGGTGTGACCTCCCTGGGAAGCCATTCTCTGGGGCAGTTGCTGAGGTAGGGATTTTGACAGTGAGATCCAGAAAGTGGCCCACTGTCACTCCACGGAGTGTCCCAAGCAGGCCGGCGTTCACAAAGTAGGTTTTAGAGTCCAGTTTGTGTGTTTCTTGATCTGTCTACAGTGCCAGAGGCTCTTCTAGGACAAAACACAGGCTTCTTGCTCTGACATCTTTCTTCGTAGACAGGATGCTCGGGGTCTGTGTCTGTGCGGCCTGTGTGTTTGCTGGGTGCATGTCGGGTTCTGAAGCCACCTCACGCTGCCTGGGACGTGAGGTTTGCAGCAGCCTGCTGGGTGTCCAGATGTGCCCCCCTGCTTCCAGGAGGATGGCGCGCTGCCGTGGATGGTGGCACGAGTCAGGGATTCTGGGGATGCACCTAACTACCTTTCCCTGCAAACATCGATCCTAGTTTGCCTTGATCCTTTTAACTTAATGCTCTTGCCTGTTAACATCTGGATCAGGTTAGTGACATCTGTGCTGGTCTGGGCTCTGCAAACGAGGCAGGACAAATGGGGTGAACTGGACAGGGCTTGAACCCCACCTCCCATCTGATGCCCGAGACAGAAGAGCTTCAGGCTGGTGCAGTGGATGCTGGGAGGGGAGTCCGCGAGGTGCTGAGCAGTAGAGAGTGGCTGTGCCCATTTTTGTCCAATGGGGCAGTCGGGCCAGGTTGCAAATGTAGGCTGATACTGTCCTGCTCAGACGAAAGCTTACTGCAAGAAGGCCCAGGAGGGAATGTACCTGTGGGTCACACCATTACCAGTGTGGCCATTGTTTATACTGCAGGGTACACAGAGAGGTGGGTGTCTGTCTCATATGCAAGAGATGCTGGCATTTCTCTCTCTGTTTGGCTTCAAAGGCTAGAGAGGAATGCAGGGTGTGTGAGGATAGACTTGGACATCAGACACCGCTGTGTTTACAGCCAAAGTCTGCTGCCGTATATGGCACCACTATCTCTGCTTTTGGGTAGAAGTGTGGAGAGATAAAAACTGCCTGACTTGCAAGATGCTATTGGGGGTACCAGACTAACAGTGGTTTTAAAAACAAAATTTAAAAAAAAAATCAAGGTATTCTGTCAGGCAAGTGGGTGCATGCCTGTAATCCCAGCTATGCGGGAGACTGAAATAGAATTGCCTTGGAATATTTTTTTGTGGAACCAGGGATTGAACTCAGGCCGTTGCGCTTGCCAGGCAAGCGCTTATTCTATTGAGCCATCTCCCTGGCCCTACCTTGGAAATTTAGTAGAACCTTGTCTCAAATAAAAAGGGCTGAGTTATAGATTAGTGGTAGAATACCCTGGAGTATGATCTCTCACTTTGAGCAATCAAATATGCAAACAAACAAAAAGTATTTGAACTCATATAACCAGGTGTCTAAGGGTATCCAGAATTTTAGAATTGGTTAATTCAGTGGATCAGTGATAAAATTAAGAGCTCATCCTAACATCTATTATAGACCATCCTCCCATCCTAAACAGCCATTAGGACCCTTAGGGGCTTGATAAGTTGCCCAGGCTGACCTTGAACTTGTGATCTTCATCACATTGGATTTGTCTTAGGCTTGTCCACTCAGCATAGCAAGGCTGCCACTCTGCAGGCATACTGCTCTTGTGTAACTGTATCCAAAATCTTCCTTTTACTGGAGGTGAGGAACTTTTCCCAAAATTCCCCTGCTGGAATTTTCATCAAATCTCATTTGAGAGAAACAAGACAGTTGCCCTGGCTCCGCTCTGGAGCAGGCTGGGAAAGCAAGTCTCCGGCATTTTCCACCTCATCGAGAGTAGCAAGTGCTGGGAGAGTCTTCCCTGTGCTTCCACCGGGGAGGTGGCTTAGTCACTGTGCTAGGAGAAAATAGCCAATACCTCTAAGTTAAAATAAGACAGTTTGTTTTGGCTCGTAGTTTGCAAAGGTTTCCAGTGATAGGCAGCTGGTTCCCAAGTGGGGAGGGGCACCACAGAGGGTATATAGTGTGGTAGGGAGGAAGCAAGAGACTCTTTTTCTCCTTTTTTTCCTGTTGTTGGGGGGCATCCACCTGGGTGGGTCTTCACCCTTTAGTTAACGCACCACCCACAGCCAGAGCCCTGCTAAACCAATCGGTGGACTAATTTAGTGTCACATATTCATGATCCAGCCACCTCCCGCTGCTCCACCTGTGAGAGCATGAGGCTTTGCTGGGGGACATCCAGATTTAAACCATAACGGGAGGGGATAAGCTTTTTGGTACTAGATGGTTGAACCAAGGGACTCGCATGCACTAGGCCAGTGCTTCACTCCTGAACTGTAATCTCCCGTCCTTTTATTTGGAGATGGAGTCTTGATAAGCTTCTCAGGATGACCTTGAGCTAATGATCTTCCTGCTTCAGCCTCCTAGGTGCAGGACTTACCGGCATCTTGGCTAACAAAAGCATGATTTTTTATAAATTAATGAAAACCAGTTCTGGCTGTCAGTGGCCAGTCTGCATTCTATCACTGTACTTTTGCCATTTTTTAAAAATATTAATTTTATTGAGAAAGAAATAGCATTGAGACAGTTTCAAAACACGTTAAGTTACAATAGCGAATATATTGCATATTGTTGTCTTCATAGTAATTATTCATAGTACAAGATGCAGACATGATATCTTGTGTAAACACTGTTAGTACAAACTTTCTTCTCATTGAACTAAGAAAAAGTAGCTGTATATCTATCCTAACTGTTTTGTATATACAGATATATATATTTTTTCACTACAAAATGGTCCTACATTTATATCCTCTTTTTTGTTTACTTTTGTCAGAGATGGGTATTCCATTGCCATTCAAATATTGTAGGTGTGTGAATTCAGCAAAGTAATCCAATATAGTCCAGTAGTCTGTAATACTGGTGGGTTATTCAGGCTACAAGGATAGGTCACATTTTGGCACTAGCCCTTAAAGGTCAGTGAGGACTCAGGACACAAGAGAACCTGTACTGTATTATCCTGTAACTCAGTGGCATCCCAAAATTTCTGATCAATTAGATTATGGGGCCACAGAGGAAAGTGGTCAATGATGCAGTGTGCCTAAGGAGAGTCACATGGAGAGAAAACTTTCTCTCAGGCTTCCACAGAGAGCAAATTGGTCAAGCAATGGCCATGACTCATACACATGGCTGACACTGACAAAAGATCTACAAAGTATGGTATAGGGTTTCAGGTTAAATCCTGAAGGGATTTGACTGACCTTGTCAGATACAAAATTACATTTTTTGTTATATAGGTCTTGCCTTATCTTGGTCTTAACCATTTTCAGCAGAAAACTATAAATGCGAGATATAAAAAGTAAAGCCATATTAATATGCTGAGCTGTAAAATGCTCAAGTCAACAACTTCTGACATTGCCAGTCCTGTGGATAAGCCATTTTTAATAGTTATTACTTCTTCACCCTAAGCCCTATGTTGGGGTGTAGGACCTAGGTGCCTCTCAGAGGTTGTTTATGTGGTCCCAATGGGTGGGTTCGGTGTTCCCTGCCCCTCCCCCAGCCTTCCACTTTGCTGCCACTTAGCCCAAGTGGAGGACCACTCAGAGGCATGGAGACATGCAGCTGGTGGCCTAGGCAACAGGAGGATACCTGGTGGGGCCCAGGCATGCCCAGTCAAGGGGAGATAGTGGTTCTCTTTGCAGTGGCTGTCTATTGAGAGGAATAGCTTCTTGGCCTCAGCTGGAGCACAGGAGTCTTGCCAAGTGAGTTCTCATATATTCAGTCTCAAGAACCATGAGGCAGTCAATAGGGACAGGGCAGAACCCTTCGGTGTAGAATATTTCATTATGGCAGCAGCCCTAGACACTACCCAAGCCCCAGGCTTAGGGCTTGAGTGGCAGGGTGCTTCAGCACTGGATGTAGGTTCTTAGCACATGTGCGCACCCCCCCTCCCCCAGAGTTCAGCCTCCCCTGAGTTGCTCGTGCAAGCCAAGGTGCATACCCAGCTGGTGTGACTCTGGCCTCTACTCTGTGACCTGCTGTGGTGGGCAGCAGGTGCCAGGGATGTCTGTACTTCGGAACTGACAGGTGGTATGTCTCCTGAAGCCCTGGGATGAGCCAGTGAGGATTAGGAAAACCAGACGTGTGCTAAGGATGAAAGTACTTAGTGAGTACTTGATGTGTATTGCCTTAATTAGCCTTCACAACTTGTAGTTTGTAAATGAAAACTGAGGGCGCAGAGATGATAAGTGATTTACCGTAGGTCACACCACTAATAAGTGGCACAGCCAGTTTCAATTCAGCTTTGCCGCTTGAGCCTCACACATAGGGATCCACAGGTTATGCTCAGCTCCTTTGTGGGATTTTGAAAAGGTCACTCACCTTAGGTCTGGCATCAGGGAGGTGCTGGTCAATTCACCTCACATCTAGATGTTTTCTTCTTGGTGACCTCCAGCCTTGGGTAAGATCACATCTAAGGTCCTTCCTCCTCTTATTCTGGACCTCCCAGTGTCCCTCCCGCTGTAATGCAGGTTTTATCGCTGGAGAAGAAAGAATCCCTGTGCCACCTCTGGCCCATACCACACTTCAAACTGGCCTGGCTTGGCCAGCTCGATTCGGTAGCTCCTTCCCTATAAAATAATTCAGCAAGGCAGAGCAGTCCCACATAAGCCTGGCTGTCCTCAGCCTGTTGGGGGAGCAGGTGGGTGCTGCAGAAGTGTGGCAAGGGGATGCTGGGGAAGTTTGCTCCCTCTGGGGGAGAAACATGGCAGATGGCAGCCTGGTGAGCACATGGGGTAGCCCAGTATGCAAACAGCCCTCCTGGACACCCACACGAGCTAAGTGCTCCATGGCTCTCGTGTTGTCCCGTTTCCACTACATGAGGCCCAGGTGGCAGCAGATGAGTGTCAGGAGAGGGTGACTGTGTATGTCTAGGAACATAGGCTGAAAACAGGGCCGCCAGAAAAGGAGGAGATTAGCTGTCAACTTCTGTGGGCCCAACTTTGGGCTGATCCCCAAGGACTTATCCGGATTTTACTTACCTTATCAGTGCCAAGTTTGTTTAATGAGGCTGTGATAGATTGAGAACTAGGAAAACAAATGAATGCCTTTCAAAACCCCCAGCTTCCAAGGGTCTGCCGGGCTCTGTGCAGCTCTGAGCCCCCAACACTCAGGCTCTGGTATTAGGACATCAGGATGAGGCCCCACTTTCTCTGTTCACACCTGCTGCCACGGGGAGGCGGGTGAGCACTGTAGTGGTGAGTATCTCCTTGATTTCTGCTACTCTTGGGACCATGAGGGTCATGGCTCCCTGTATTTTTGTGGCTAATATACTAACTCCAATGAGGACACATGGAAAGAAAACACAGGTGGCTAAGGTCACATACCAGACTTGCCAGTGGAAAAACAAATAGAACACCCACCAGTTCTCTGAACCATGCCCTCCTAGTCCTCTAGGATGAAGGGTGTGGAAGTTTCCAGATCCCAAACAGTTATGTCTCCTCAGGAAGATATTCCCAGCATGCACAGTCGGTCTCTTTCCAGCATATAAGACCCTCCCCAAATTCCCTTCTTACCTCAGGGGAACGACCAGACCAGGCCAACCAGTGACCTTCCTTGAAGAGATAGGAGAGAAGGGGCTTTACATTTCTGAGGGCACTGCACGAAGATGAAACCTGGCAGGCTTGGCCACATCTACTACAGTGGCCAGGATCCCTCTTCAGAGACAGAACAGAAGGCCAGCACTCCCTGAAGAGAAGCAGAGCTGGACCCAAGAGACAACTGCCCTGTGCTCTTTCCTCAGTCTTGGTGTCAAGTTTCTCTGCTAGATTTCCCAGTTTGTTTTAGTTGTCTCTGGCTGACTGCACTGGGTCAGTGGCCTACGTTACACGCATTTCTTTCTAGCTCTGCAGGCTGGAAGTCCAAGATCCAGGTGGAGACCTGGGTTTCAGGTGAGGGTTCTCTTCTTGGTTTGCAGACAGCCACCCCTTTTCTGTGTACCCACGTGATCGTTCCTCTGTGTGCACATAGAAAGACACAATTCCCTGAGCTCTGCCATTTTATTTATTGATTTTAAAATTCATTTGTAATACCAGAGATTGAACTGAAGGTCTTCATACTTAGCTACATCCCCAGACCTTTAAATTTTTTATTTTGACACAGGGTCTTAAGTTATCCATGATTTTGAGTGTGCATTAAAAAAAAAACAAAATGAATGGGGTGCTCTACACAGCTATTTGGGCTTCTGTGTAGCATGGTGGCTGGGTTCCAGAAGTGTCTGCCCAGGGAAGTAGGAAGAAGAGGCGCCTGAGAGCTTTAGGTCTATCCTGAGAGTGGTCAAGCGTCCATCCTATGTCCTAGGGGTCCGTCCAGCAGTCACAGAGTCCAGATGCATGAGGGCAGGCAAAGACCCTACTGCTTCATAAGAGCAGTGTCCAAGAACTTGAAGCCTGTGTTTTAACCACAGCAGTGGTGGCTACATTGTATCAACTGGAGAAGTCTAGAAGAGCCACTGAGTCAACAGTTCTATACCCTAGGGTACAGAGGATGTGCCCTTTCAGCTCCAGGATGGTGGTCATTTTGTCAACTTGAGAAGTTTACAAGGTTAACCAAGTGACAGCAGGGGGCCAGGGTCCTCACTTTGTAAAGCTCCTGAGCCCATGCAAAAAGGAGTGCAGGGCAGATGGCTGAGTACTGCCCCCATCTGAGGGCAGAGAGCCAGCATACAATGTAAGGAGGGACAAGAGGCTTGTTCTCCCCCTCCTGTTTTTGCTCTGGCTGCTTTTCCTGTCTTCTGCCTCCCTGAACAATTGCCCTTCAGCCCTGCCACCCTGCCGTGGAGCCAGCTGATTACAGACTGAAACCTCCACAAGCGGTGAGCTAAATCAACCTTTCCTTCCTTAATTTTGGATGTAAGGATTTTTATCTTATCAGTGAAAGAAAAGTAACTGAGACAACCACACAGAGGTCTCCCCTGTCCCCCACAAGCCTCTCCTTTCTCCTAAGCCTTCACAAAGGTTTCAGTTCACCTTCCATGCTGTCCTCTGTGGAGGGATGAAAAAAAATGTGTTTATAAAACACAGTTGGCATTTTCTGAACTCAGATTTCTCGCATGGGAGGCCCCTTTTACATTCTAATTCTTTTAAAAGTGCCTCCCATTATTTTGGGTATGTGTCACTTCTCATTTAATCAGTCACTCCCAGCCTTCACGGAGGTACTGGAGGTACTGACCAATAGGCTGCAGGCCCTCAGACTTGTGAGGTGGAGCCACTCCAGCAAGGCCAGGAGGTGCAGCCCAGCCCTCAGAGAACCTCTACGAGGAGGCATCAGTGGGCCCCTACTGCAGCCCCACTTTTTGGAAGCACGGACATCCTGACAAAGCCGCAGTCTAACATCGCTTTGCCTAAGGCTGTCGTTATCATCTGGTTCAGTGTGTGCCTGTGCACCGAATGAACTGTTTGCGGTTTTTCTCCTGCCGGACCACTTGCTTTCAGAGCGTGTCCTGGCCTAGCACAGGCCTGGCCTGGGTTCATCTTCACCAGTAGCCTCTCCGCTCCGTTTTCCTCATCTATAAACTAGGGAGCATAGGGCCGGCCAGGTAGCTCAGCAGACTAAAGCGCCTGCTTAGGCAGACGCAGGGGCCGGGGATTCAGTCCCTGGGATTGCCATGCCAGCCCCATCCCCTGGGGTGTGCTGAGACAGTGGTGAGAGTAGACGTGATGGTATGCGCCGGCAATCCCAGCTCTTGGGAGGCTGAAAAACAGGAAGGGTCACTGAGTCTGATCTGTGTAGTGAGACCCTGTAAACCCACTACTAAATACATTTTTAAAAAAATTACTGATTTCTCAGCTCAAACATAAACTAGAGAATTTAGTCCAAGATGGTGAACTGTGGCCTGTAGACCAAGCCCAGTGGCAGGTTTTGGAAATGAAGTCGCATGTGGGTCTGTGTGTGTGTGTGTGTGTGTTTATGCTGGCTTTGGACTAGTTGCCAAGGAAATTGTACATGGCCCACAAAGCCTGAAATATTTACTATCTGTCTTCTGTCTACTGATAGGTTTTAGCTTTCCTTTTTTTTTTGTACACGTTTGCAGTATATAATGGTAACATTCATTGTGGGGATTTGGTGCATACATATTAATCCTTTAAATTTCCTTCTTTGCCTTCCTCTCCTTACCTCCTCCCTCCATCTCTTGGTCCCCTTCCTTTCCGTTTCCTATTTTCTGTCTTTTAATTTGCTCTTTAATGTACTTGGGGAGGGGGGTTCATGTAAGAGAGACCGTGCAATATTCAGGCTCATACGTTTTCTTTATTTCACTTAACCCTCTTCACGACCCCACTTTAAAGTACCACTGACCATCCCCATCTGCCTGTCTTGCATCCATAATTCCACTGACCCAGATGAAAGTATTTGAAAGCTGTAGTCTGCAGTAAACTTGTACATATTTCTTCTTGTCCATGCTCTCCAAATAGTATAACAAAACAACGGTTTATAGAGCACTTGCACTGCCTTAGGTATTATAAATAATCCAGAGATGAAGAGATTTAAAGTAGATGGAAGGATGTGCACTGTTTATATGTAAATGTTATTCCATTTTACATAATGTGTGGATCTTGAAATCTGCTAGAAGCCCTGGGACCCCCTGGGGTTGGAATCAACTCCCCATGTATGTTAAGGGTCTATAATTTTTTTTTTTTGTCTTTTTTTTTTTTTTTTTTTTAAGGGTCTATAATTTTGAACTTCATTTTAGCTGCAAAGTTTTCACACAACATTTTTACTTTAAATAATAAAAATAATTCTTACAGGATGTGTCACTCATACTATACCAAGAGCCTTGAAATTGGTAGCTTATTTAATACTTGTGAAAACACATGGGGAACTGGAGTACCATTGCTCACATTTTAGGGAAGACAGAACTGCGGCAGAGTGTACAGAGAATAAGGAAGGTGTCTGAGATGGCCAGCTAGTAAGGGGCCAGGGCAGGATTCGCATCCCGCTGTCTGGTTCCAGAGCCCGTGTTCCTGCATTCTCCACTGCGCTGCTTCCGCCTGGTGGCCTGGTGTGAAACGGGCAGAGTGGGGCGGCTGATGTGAGCACTTTGGCCAGCGTCTCCTTTCTTCTTTCCTCTTCTTTCAGGAGCCTCCATGTACCTCATGGAATGATGAGAAATCTCAGAGGCAGTAAGACCTAGCAGCTGAGCTCTCTCTTTGTCTGTGCTGTGGCACTATCACAGGATGCTGTAGGATAAGTAAATTATAAACAGGAGAAGCTTATTTAGCTTACAATTCAGGAGCTGGAAATTCCAAGATGGAGTGTTTGCATCTGGTAGGGCCTTGCTGCCATGACATACCGTGGCAGGAGGCATCACGTGGCGAGAAGGACCCAAAGATTGAATCATAGCCTTGAGTCCTTTCACAAATATTATTAATCTGTTGATGAAGATGGAGCGCCGTGCCAAACGCTTCCCGCTAGGCCCCACCTCCCAGCATGCTGCGCTGAGGATTACGTTTCCAACATCTGCCTTTTGTGGTGTGTGGGGTACATTCAGACCTGAGCGTTGGGAGGAGACACTAGTTTGCTTTGGTTTCTATAAGAGCACTGGTCCCGGTTGCTGGCGCTCTGGCAGGCCTAGAATGGTGGAGAGCATCATTCGCTGGGCGTCAGGACACCACACAAGTCACATTTCTAGATGATCATCACCATGCCTAGAAAATTGAGTGCTGGAGCTCAAGGCCCAGACTTCTTAACAGTATGTGGATGAAAGGCATATCTCAATCACTTGCAGTGTGACAGCATTAGTCATACATCCCAGACAACATGAGTCTAAAATAAATCTATTTTGAGCCAGTTTCTTGGGCTAGAGGGATGATTCCTTAGAATAGTGCCGCAACAAACAGCACGAATGACATTACATCTTCAGTGTCACCTTCCCAGATCTCTCCTGCCAATACCCATAAGTGAGCCTGGGCCTGTTAGGAGGCAAAGTGGTGTGGACCACAGTTGGGCCCTAGAGGTCCTACCTATGTTCAGGGCAGCTGTCTTGACAAAGACTCCTTTCTCATGGTGGAGGGTCTATAGGGATGACACAGCCTCTCCTGGCCCTTGGGATGTGAATTTTTCTAGGAAGAGGGTTGGTGACTTCTGCACCTTTTACTTCTACTGCCAATGGAAAGGTGGCCATAGTCTAAGGAGTATTTTGAAGGTGACTTTTGTATGGATTCTTCTGGGGAAGAGATTATTCTCTGGTGTTTAAGTTGTTCTCGACACAGGTATTTGTTCACCTTAATGATTTAAGAGAACTCCTGATTCCTAGGGAACCCTGCTCTGTCCAAAGGGGCTATTCTGAGAATTAATGGGCCTTACTTTTTCTGCTCACCTTGTTGTGTCCAGCAGGAACATGGAGGCTTGGAAGGGGTTGGGTGGGGTGGCTCTTGCTGGACACTTCCCTTCTGCTGCTCAAGGTCCAAGGGCTGTCTCCCCAGCTGGCATTCTGCAGCTTGCATCTGAGCCCCGTAAAATGGTGAAAGACATTCTGACCACAGCAACCCCTGCTGTTGCTCAGCAGGAGCTTCAGGACCTGAGGGAAAGGTGGTAAAGCCTCCTAGTCTCTCTCCTGCTGCCTTCAGGGTGCTCCTGGCACTTCCTGGCTGCTTCCACTGGAGGCACTTTTCATCTGTAGGAGCCACCTGTTCTGAGGCGCCAGCTCCTGCAATTGCTCTCACCGTGGTCCTGCTGGTCTTAGGCGTGACTGCAGCTGATCGTACAGGTACTAGAGTGCTGAGAGATTTTTCTGGAGGCAAGGAAGCTTCTTCCTCCTTTTCTCTTTTCCTCCCTCCATCTCTCCCTTCTTTCCTTCCTTTCTTCCTCTTTCCTTCCCTCTCTCCCTTCTTTTTTCTTTCATTTTCTCTTTCTCTACCTTTTCCTCTCTTCCTCTTACTCCTCTTCCTTCTCTCCTTTCATCTTCTGAAACCGTGTGTGTAACACAGGGCCTCGTAAGTCCTAGGCAAGCATTCTACACTGAGCTGATCTCTAGCTATTTTTATTTTTTATTTTGAGATGGGATCTTGCTAAACTTCCCAGACTGGTCTCAAACTTATGATTCTCCTGCTTCAGCTTCCTGCATAGCCAAGAGTACAGGCATGGTCCACCACCTGTGGCATGAAGAGAATTTTTGTGAAAGTGGGTAGTGTCACTTTTCCATGTGCTTGGTCTGGAATGAAGGCAGATCTTTGTAGGCCTTGAGTTAGATGATCCATCTTGATATATCAGCTTCCTCAGAGTAAGAAATGCCTTGCAGATCAGTAGCGCATGTCTTGGTGTGTCCAGGTGAGCCATGACAGCGTGGCTTTGGGCGCTGTGTGCGCTCCTGTCTTTGCTGCTCTCTGACTCAGTCCATCAGCTCTGTTTCCCGGCCACTAAGAACTAAGCAACTTTGTTCCACTACATCCTCCATGTTGATGTTTTTGCCTTAGATCCAGCTGAGTCTGGACTTACTGTCCCCAATCCTGAGCCTACTTAAACCTTTCTTCTTCTGTGAGTGCTGGGTTTTGTGTCCAGGAATGGGGAAGCTAACTATACAGTTGAGGAAGGCTGTCTGGGTATGGTGCAGTCCTACTGGGGTGGGGAGGTGGGTGTCACAAGTCCTGGGGCAGCTCCACGTGCTGTGGACAGTCCTCCCTAGGCCTTGACTGGAGGGTCCAAAGCCTGGCTCTTTTGTAGCCAATCTCCAGGAAAATTTAACTTCATTCATGTAATAATTAACTACAGGCAGAAAAAACAGGTACTGTAGTTGCATGAAATTGAAGCTGTTTAATTTGGGAAACTATTTTGGAAAGTAGAAGTAAAGTTCTCACTGAAGTTACCTAATTAGTATGTGCTTGTGTAGGTGTGTTTTCAACAGCCTAACAGAAATTACTGAAAACAGGGCATTGCCATTCATTCATCTTCACTGGGTGAGCACTGTAAATTTTCACACATTGTACCACTTTCGCCTTTCATGGCAACTGGCTGATTTGAAGTTATATTAAATAATTTTGTGTACTTAATTAGCTCGGGTCTTGGTTTCTTTCTAGCCCCACATATTACCAGTGTTATCCTCTGTGTGCCTATTATGTTGTGGAAATTTGGACACCTGTTTTTCGCAGATGTCAAGCTCCAGAACTCCAGAGAGTTCCCTGGTGTCACTGGTGTCATCAGCGACGTTCTGGGCGGAGAGGATCTGGTTTGAATGTGTGCTTCTCATTGTCTCCTGCAGGAAGCAGCTGCGAAGCCACCAGGACTGCTGTTCCCTGAAATAGCTCAGTTGCCGCTCATTTGTGTCATAGTGTACGTATCTCCAGGCACTCTCCTTCCTGCTCCTACGTGGATAGGCAGGCATGACTCTTACTTTTGTTTACCAAGACCCTCTGGGAGACTGACAGTCTTGCGGGACTTTGGAGCTGACCTGGGGCACAGAGGCCACGTGACCCATTCCTCAGTCTGATGCTCTTTCAGCCTCATCACAGAACCAGCCAGAGAACTGGTCATGGCCTCTGTTTTAGTTTCCTTATCTGTAGAATGTGGAGATAGTGATAGTGCCTACCACCAGGGCCACCAGTGAGCAGTCCCATGCTCAGCACAGTGCCTGCAGCACCTTGGCCACGAGCTCTTCGAAAGAGACTGGGAGTTGCATTCTACTCCATTATGTGTTGGATACCATGTGTGTGTGTGTGTGTGTGTGTGTTGGGAAGATATCACATAATTCAAGCCCCATCTTGTAATTCATATAAAACCCTTGCCAGGTATCTACGTAGTCTTGCACCTAGATGACTAAAAAACAATAGAGTAATTTACAAAGAAAATAAGAGGAAAGACTATTGAGGACCACTTTATGTGGCTAGGCCTGAAAGTACTGTGGAAAGAATTCGGGTGGAGGCTTCCTGGAAGAGGTAGCTCCCAAGCCAGTTGGGAAGAAGTGAGAGAGGTGCTGGCGAGGAATTGGCAATATGTAAGCATACCTGTGTGCACGGGACAGCATGACTGGTCTATTAGAGGTAGAGCTGGTAATGGCATCTGTATTCATCAGGTGTGCATTACTGTAATGCAATACTAGAGAAGGCTACTTCATAAAGAAAAGAGATTTCTTTAGCTCAGAGTTCTGTAGGTTCAAGGGCTTAACACCAGCTTCAGTTCAGTTCTGGTAGGACCTCATGGTGAGTGAGAGGATCGTGTGGCAGAGGGAAGGTTCACACAAGCAAGCTGGAGGTCCAGGAGACAGCAGGGCATAATCCCTCCTGGGAGCACAATCCCAACTGAGTTAAAGATGTCTCTCTCTAGGTCCCACTTTTTAAAGAGAATATCTCTTATCATCACCACACTAGGACCTACATGCCAACACAGAGCATTGGGGAAAAACTTAAATTGTATCCAAACCATTTTATGGCTTGGGTCTAAATGTCCCCCAAAACCACACACGGTCCAAAGAGGGCACTTTAAGAGGTGGCTGGATCTAGAATGTATAGTGCTGGGATCAAAGGTGTGTTATTACTAAATCTGTTCTCTGATTGGTTTGCATAATTCTGGCTATGATTAAGGATGTGAGTGCTACACCCACCCTAGGATAGGTGACCTATGTAAAGTATAAGGACAGAGAGAGGACTATTGTGTTCTCACCTGCCTGCTTGCCGTGGACTTTTTCTCCTCTGTGAGGCCCCTCTGCTAAGCCACCCTGCCTTACATCCAGGGAACTATGGACTGAAACCTCAACCAACTGTGAGCCAAACAAACCCTTCCTCCCTTGACTTTGATGTCAAGTATTTTGTCTCAGCAATAAGAAAAGCAACTGCTACTCCATGGAAGGAGGCTGGAGGTGAGGGGTAGGGGCAGGGCAGGCCAGTCGGAGTCATTGATGTTTTTGCAGCAGGGCAGTATCCTGGCGACGACAATGTTTTCAGGTGTTTAAGGTGAGGGTGGTGGTGGGAGTGAGCAGAGAGGGCAGACGCAGCAAGAGGGGAAGGGGGCGATGATTGGGACTCCAGATAAACAGGGCCCTGCTCAGCAAGTCATGAATCAGTCACTCATTTTTTCTGAGCCCCATTCAGTTTACCTTATCTATAAAATCAAAGTAAGATTTTTTTTTTTTTTTATTCTGGCAATTTCACAAACTTTTAACTTTAACAAAATGAGTGTTTCTTTAAAAATACATGAGACAATGCTTTTTAAGAAAACTCAAAATGTTAATTCAGGGCGTTGGTGTGAGGATCTCCTTCTCACATTGACGTCCTGTATCAGGGAGAGAGCAAGAAGGGAGAGAAAAGTCCCATTTCCTTGTGAATAGTGACAGCGTCCAAAGAGCAGAGACCCATAGAGGATGCAAGTGAAACAACCCTGTGAGGTGGGAAAATGAACTGGGACTCTGAGGCTGTCCTTAGCCTGTGCTATAGGTCCTGCCTAAAGCTGCGGCTCATGGTGGTACAGCCAGACCCGGCTCAGGCAAAATTGTTCTGCATTCTTGTGCTCAGGCCTCCAATACAAAGACCACAGATAGGCTGGCTTGAAGAAGGAATAGTTTTTTCCTCACAGTTTGCAAGGTAGATGTCCAAGATGGAGGTGTGTACAGTGCTGGTCTCTCCTGAGGGCTTTCTCTGTGGCTTGTAGGTGACATCTTCTTCCTTTGTCCCCCATGCCTATCCCCCCATGTGTGTCTGTATCCTCATCTCCTTTTTCTTACAGAGACACTGCCATCTTGGATTAGACCCATACTCTGACCTCATTTTACCTTAAATACCTCTTTACAGGTTTCCCCCCCCCAAATTCAGTCCTGTTCTGAAGTGCTGTCACTGACTAGCCTGGGTCCTTGGTGTCATGGAGATGAAGATTAAAACTCGTGCATGATTTTGCAAGAGAAGTTTTAATTGGAAAGTAAAAGAAAACGGTAAAGGATTTTTGTCTTGAGGTGTGACAAAGATCAGGTTAGCCCTTAAGAGAGTAAGGGAAGAAGAAATAGAAAAAGAGTTCTAGCTTGACCAGCTAGAGGGTCACTCTGATGTGTGGATCACACTGTTCCATCCAGAAAGGCACAAGGTCAGCTTTCAAGGATTAGCTGGTGGGCGGAGGTCAGGTTTGTTATTATCTCAGTCCTGGTTGTGTAGTTCTGAAATCCTTGTGACCTGAGAGACTGTTGGTTCCATTCCCATGACATAATTGATTCTGGTGGTTTCAGTCATGTGGGGCTTTCTTTCCCTGAAATATGGATGATTACAGGGTTAGGATAATGGCTGGAGAGCTCTGGGCATAGCTGCATGTGCATGTAGACTCTTACCCTGGTGTCTTCAATCCTGAAGGGGCATAAGATAAGTTACACAGATGCAAAGCCAATAGACAGATATTCTGCAAATGACAAACCTGCCGTATGCAGAGCTGACACTATGGCGTTGACACATAGTTTCATGAAATGAAGGTCAAGCTTTGTTCTTTTGCTCCATTCTTAATTGTCTAATGGTCATTTGTAGGCCTAAGAGAAGAATCATGGTTTTTAGAAAATACAAAACAAGCAAACAAACAACCCACTGCTTTTAAATGTCTGGCTACCTTAGGAAAAATCAGAAATCAGGTTGCTGATCAATAGTAAGTAGGCTAAGGGCCCAGGATTCTGCATATGATGGTCTCTGACTATGCCATCAATTTTGGGGATTACGGCTGCAAATGAAGTTAGGAGAACACAGTTCAGCTTGGAACACATTCTTTTAAGATTTCCATAAAGCACTGAGTTTGGGGCAGAAAACCACTCTCCTGAAAGAGAAGACCACGACTCTGGTCATGATGGGACCGCTGAGAAGTAGGACAAGGTGAGCATACCTGACAGAGTGATTTGTTATGCCCAGCAAACTTGGATTAGAGCTACTCAAGTACATTTTATAAATTGCAAGCAAAAGCCTTAGATTTCCAAAAAGCCCAAGAAACTTGTTTTATAAAAGATTTCATAATAGTTGAATACCCAACCTCACCAGTATTCTTGCAAGGTAATTTAAGTTAATACCATGTGATTGAAGTGTACTGCATTTTCAGAACCCAACCATTAAAAGTTCTGATGTAGCCTGTAATTAAGATGGTCCTGAACCTTCCTCCTCCAAAGACTAGCTCAGTCTACAGCAGTGGAGATGTGAGCAACTGAGGCAGTTGAACTTGGTTTCCAGGTACTTCCTTTTTATGTCTAGGTGAAAGTGTGTGAAGACAGAGCAAGTCTCGGGAGGAGGGTTGCACCAGCCCCCTGCCCCCTGCCCCTAGGGATGCCTAGGCATCCCTCCTGCTGTTCTAGGGGCCATCTCTGACTTTCATCTATGATGGCAGTAACCAAATGTCACAGTTCTTTCTCTTTTGGGTATAGTGACGTTGGTCTTCTCAGAGGACAAGGAGACACAGACAAGTTCATATTATTTTCCAAATCTCATACAACCATTTCAGCCTGCAACATTTTATTCACAGAGCTTCAAACACATGTCATGTTGATGGATTAATTTCATTTTTTAAAAGAATAAAAAGTAGTAAAAGAAAATCATCCATATTTCAGGGAAAGGAAGCCCCACATGACTGTTGAAGTCCTAGCATTTTGCTTAGTGAAATGATAGAGAATTTCACTAAACAAAATGCTAGGACTTCAGCAATGGTAGTTATATTACATATCATTGTCTTCAAATTAGTTGTTCAGATTACCAGATATAAAAATGCAAAATTGGTCAAAAAATTAGAAAGAAGAAAAAAAATTTAATAGTAAGTATTTATTTCAATAGACTAGTAAAAATCAGCAGTGCAGTTATCTAAGCTATCGCATATATATCCACGTATATTTTTTCTCTTTCTTTCTTTTCTCCTTTCCTTCATCCTAGGTGTTCCTTCTCTTTAAAGAGTTTCTTTCCTTTTCATAGTATATATGGTAACTTTCGCATTTTATTTACTCTTTGAGATTCTTACACTAGGGAGACAATATGATATTTACACATGTGAATCTGATTTATTTCAATTAATACGGTCTCTCGTTGAATATGTTTATCTGTACAAGCCTCAAGTTTATGTTTCTTTATAGTTCAGTAACACTCCATTGTATAAAAATAACACATCCTAGCCGGGCATGGTGGCACAGGCCTGTAATCCCAGCACTTGGGAGGCTGAGGCAGGAGGATTGTTGTGAGTTCAAGACCAGCTTGAGCTACAAAGTGAGCTTAAGGCCAGCCTGAACTGCACAGTGAGACCCTGTCTCAAAAAGACAAAAAAAAAAAAAAAAAAAAGAAAAAAAAAGAAAATAACACATCTTTTTAATCCATTCCTCAGTTGATGGGCATTTGAGTTTTTTCCAAGATATAGCTATTACAAATTGTGCTGCTATAAATGTGGGTATACATATACCACTGTGGTATAATGTCTTTATTTATTCCGGGAAAAATACCCAGGAGGGGAATATCTGGCTCAAATGGGACTCTAATCTTAGTTTTTTGTTTGTTTTTTTAGGAATCTCCACACTGATTTCCATAATAGTTGTATCAGTCTATACTCCCACCAAAAGCAGAGAAGGGTTGCTCTTTCCTTACAGCCCCTCTGCCCCTCTGCCATTTGTTATTGGTTGACTTCTTGGTGATAGCAATTCTTTTTGGGGTGAGGTGGAATCTCATTGTTGTTTTAATTTGCATTTCTCGTTACCAAAGATTTGAATATTTTTTCATATATTTATTTTACATTTATATTTCTTCATTTGAGAAGTATTATGTATTCTTCTCAGATTCCCATTTTTGGATTGAGTCTTTGAATTTTGGAAGCCTGATTTTTTTTTTTTTTTTAACTCTTTGTATGTTCTAGATAGAAGTTCTTTGTCTGAGGAATAATCGGATAAATTTTTTGCCCAATTCATAGGTTTTCTTTTTACTCTTTGACCTGCAAAAACTTGTCAACACTATGACATCCCAGTCTTTGATTCTTTGAAGTATTTCCCATGCAGTTTTGTTTTTGTTTATGAACTCTCTGCTTACCCCTATATCTTAAAAATTTCTACCCGTTTTCTCCAGCAGATTTAGTGTTTCTGTTTTGATATTTAAATCTTTGATCTATTTTGACTTTAGTGAGTGGTGATAGATATGGGCCTAATTTTATTCTTCCACTAAGAAGAAGGCAAGTTTTTCTAGCACCATTTATTAAAGAGGGTATCTTTCTTCCTGTGAGCATGTTTGGCCCCTTTATAAAGATAAGGTGTTTGTAGTGTGTCTGTATCTTCTAACCTATTCCATTGATCCTTGGGTCTTTTTTTTTTTTTTGCCAGTACTGTGCTGATTTTATCATAATAACTTTGTAGTATAATTTCAAGCCAGATATTGTGATGCTCCTGCCTTTTCTTTGTTGCTCAGGATTTGTTTTACTATCCTAGGTCTCTTCTGATTCCAGATGAATTTTGGGAATCTGTGAAGTATGCTAATGGAATTTTAATTGAGATTGCATTGAATCTGTATAACAATTCTGGGAATATGCCATTTTCACAATGTTGTTTTTTCCTATCCATGAGTAAGGAATATCTTTCCATTTTCTGAAATGATGGATTAATTTCTAGCCCTCCTCAAAAGGAAGGATGGGCTCTGTTGCCCTGTACCAAGGAAGGGGCCAAGATTTAGAGGAGGCATTTACAAAGTGAGGCACAGAGTATCCAGCCAAGGCTGGGGAGAGATGTAAGGGAAGATCTACTCAACCAGCAAGGGCATGTGTGGCAATAAGTTTGTGGGGAGGTATGTCTCTTGGAGTCAAAGATGATGGTTACTGGGAGGAAAAAAACTCTCCTTGGGCTGAGGAAGTGAAACCCTGTTACTTGGGTGTTAGATTCTGGGCCCTGTCCTTCCATCATCAATATTCATTGAGAACCTTCTGCATGGTAAGAGCTGTATAGGGATGAGGGCAATATGATCTCTCCTGTGGCCTCAGAGAGCTGTCTGGCATAGAGGACTTAGTCCTTGAGTAGATGCACAGACCAGCAGAAGAGTCAGACCTACATGGTAGAGCGAGGAAGGCAGGCAGTGCAGGGAGCAACAGAGGCTGCTGGGGAGTTCCTGAGGTACCTAGTCCAGAGTGGGGAGTCAGTGAACACTTAGGAAAGCATTGTGTAAGCTGAGAGCTAAATTATAGGCTGAGGGCCAGGGGAAGAGCTTAGAAGGCATACACACAAAGTCTTAAATTCAATCCCTGGTATAGGGGAAAAATAGTTACAGGTTGCATGAGGATAGGAAGAGGTGAGAGTAAAACAGAAGAAACACTGTAGGCCAAGACCTAGAGGTGAGAAGGGCAGGGGCAAGGGCCATTCAGGAGCTTATAAGGACGCAGTCTTTGAGAAGGTGGAAAAGTCAAGAATGGGTCTGGAGGATTGAGTAGGGCCAGAGTAAGAAGGTCTCATGTGTGATGGATAGGAAGACAGCATTTAAAGCACATTTGGGTCAAGAGAACCTGTAGCAGGTGCCTGGGCCAGAGAGACCACAACCCCTACCCTCTTATTCTTGGTACTCTGGGCTAAGCTTGCTTAGTAGGCCTTGGCTACTAAGAAGGCTCTTTCAGAATCCTTCTGGCAGCCAACTTGGAAGGTTTGTTCTTCTGTTCTACTATATGGTGTAGGTGGCTGCCTTGTCCTTCACACTGAGCCTTTGGCTATTTTCTGGGTAGTGACTATCTCTGTGCCCCTGTGGGTAACATAGGTCTCTTTAGAGGCCAGCAGTCTTCATTGTATGCCAACTCAAAGGATGCAGTCGGTGTGCATTTGTTAGTAGCAGAGACCAGAAGGTAGAGATGATTTTTCTACCTGGAGATAGAGCTGAGTTTCATAAGACTTGACTACTTTTATCCAGGCTACATTACATTCAGGTACAGTTGCTGCAGTTCAAGCCATCACACCCACATGCTGGGCAAAAAAATAGAGGAACTGTAATTCATTCTCATTGGTTACCTAAGTGCTTAGAAAGCAGGGAAATGCAGTGAGCTCACACTGCCACATCTTAACGTGTATACAGTCATGTATGCCTAGTATCTCGTGTAACAGATATAAAGGTAGAAAAGAAAAAGTAGTAGGATGACCTCTCTGTCCTCAAATTCTCTCTCAAGGTGAGGCATACTACTTTTCTATTGTCTACTTTCTTTCAGGGGTCATTTAAAGAAAATAACTGACATTGTTTTGTTCTCCTTGTAAATAATTCAGTATTCATTCTGGCAAAAAGATAAATCCTTTTTAAAGAGTAAACAACCACAACAGGAAGCACTTTTAATAATACTTGCTTCTTCTTTGAGTGTTTATTTATGTGCTACAAGGAATACTATAGATTCTTATATTCTTATTTCTTATATTATCCAAGGTCCCTGTCTTGGTTATTTTCTTCTTTCTGCTGGGACAAATACCTGACACCCCACATTAAGGAAGGAAAGATTTATTTAGCTCACAGTTAGTGGAGGTTTCAGTCCATACTCTGCTGCCTCCAAGGTCGAGTGGCACCTGGCAGAGGGCAGCAGTTCATGGAGACAGAAACCACAGAGATCCAATGGAGGGACGCAGCTGAGGCAGCTGGCTCACTTCTCTCCCCTCCTAAGATTGTGATGCAGATTCCCCACCCAGGGCAGGGGCAGCACTCACACCTGCGATCTCCGCATTAAATCATAAATTATTCACAAGCCCTGAAACCCACCCCATTGACTACACGAAGCTTTAGGGGCACGCCTAGATACAAACCCTAACAGTATCACACTACAAATACATTTCTGCTCCTTGCTTTATTCACCTAAGAGTATATTCTGTAGCTCTCTTCCATATCAACACAGCTTGGTCCTCCATGGTTTTCTGCAGATACACAATATTCTGAGCATCTTTGTGGTTCCATTCTTTCACTTCTGAATCTGAGCTGACAACTGCAGACTGAGCGGCCAAAGGAAAGTCACACTTGGCTCCTGGCTGTTAGCAGCCTGGATTGCTCTGGGTCTGCAGAGAAACAGAAGCGTGAGAGCACCTGAGAGAGATTTTAAGGAATTGGCTCATGTGACTGTGGAGGCTGATGGGCTGGAATTCAAGTAAAAGTTGATATTTCAGTCTTGAGCTGCAGAGGTACAAGAAAAGCCTCCGGCAGGAGATGTATGTATGTATGTATGTATGTATATTTATGTATATGTATTTATGTGGGTATGTATGCAGGCATGTATTGCAAACCAAGGATTGAGCCGAGGGCCTTTGCACTGAACTCCATCCCTGGCCCATTTTTATGCTAAATTTCCTGGGTTGGGCTTGGACTTAGTTGTTCTCCTGCCTCAGCCTCCCAGGGTGCAGCAATTATAGACATGTGCTGCCATGTCCAGCCTGTGTTTTAGTCTTAAAGATGAATTCTTCTTTGAGAAACCTGTATTCACTTTTAAGGCATTTAATTGATAGAGGCCCACACACATTTTTCCTGGTAATCTGCTTGATTTAAAGTTCACTGATTCAAAAAAAAAAAAAAATTATAAAAAAGGAATAAGTGCTTCTCTGGCAAGCGCAAGGGTCTGAGTTCAATTCCTGGTTCCGCCAAAAAAAAAAAAAAAAAAATTATGAAGTTAACTGATTATAAATATTAGTTGCATATAAAATGTACCTTCAAAGCAACAACCAAATGGGTTTGAGGATTGGGTGCATGTTATGGTTTGTGTGTATTTGTCCCCCTTAAGCCTTATGCAGTCACTGGGACATGGTTCTAGAGTATGTGCTTAATTCATAATTCAAGGCTAGGATTATGGGTGTGAATGCCACACCTGGCCCGGGATGGGGAGCCTGAATGCCACATAAGGGAGACAGCCTTGCTGTCCGTAGCCACTGTTGCCGCTACTCCTCGCATTTGTTCTTGCTGTCTTGCTGTTTTCCACTGCCATGAACTACTGCCCTCTGCCATGTGCCAGTCTGCCTTGGATCCAGCTAAGGATGGTAAACCTCCACTAATTGTGAACTAAATAAGCCTTTCTTTCCTTGATTTTGGTGTCAGGTATTTTGTCTCAGCAGCGAGAGAAAAGTAACCAAGGCAGTACCATAGTTTCTCCATGTTGACACAGAAAGTTAACCATTTCAGAGTCCAAGAAGACTGTGAGTACAAGAGTAGGAACACAGAGGGGAGGAATTGGGGTCTCCTGTGTGGTGATAAGAAGCAAAGAAAAGTCTCATTTTATAATCAGGAAACTGAGGCTCAGAGAGCTTTCTTAGCTTACCCAAGGTTGCAGTTAGTAGTTGGTAGAAGGATCTGGCCTAGACTAGTCCAGTGCTGAGCCTACATTCTAATCTCATGGAAGTTAACATTGCTTCACACGGCGCTTGTATGTCACCCTGCAGAGGACAGCTTAACTGGCACCAGAAGAAAATAAGACAGGATAGAGAAGAGTATTTGGCATTTTTCAGCTGAGGGAACTGGCTTGTGCAAAGGCCAGTATGGAAAAGAAGCCACATCCTCAGGGCGTATGGCATGTGGTCTTTGAACGCAGATCGGAACAGCTACCTAGACTGCACTATGCAGTGTTTGGCTTCGTGTTAAGGGCTGAAGTCACAAACTGGACACCACCAGCTTTGTCTGGCCAGGCACCACAGCTTTCAGAACATGTGAGTGAGGAGGTGAGGGGGCTGCAGACACGGGCACATGAGCACATGACCTCTGCACTGGCCCATTTCTTCAAGTTGCCTGTGGGGCTCTATGTGACCCATGTAACCCGGGCCAAGGCTGACTTACGTCACAGGAAGGATACAATTTGTGTACTCCCTCCTTGTATGTATATTTGTTTTGTTTTGTATATTCGGTACAGAATCTCATTGTGCAGCTCTGACTCAGTGATCCTCCTGTTTTCAGCCTCCCCAGTGCTGGGATTGCCGGGGTGCAACACCACACCCGGTCTTGGTGGCTGACTCAGTGTGCCTGGGGGTGGGGCCAGGGTGGCATGTGGTGCCGGGGATTGAATCCCAGTCCCTGTGCTTGCCAGGCAGGCACTTAGTCCACTAAGATATCTCACCAGCCCTTCTATATACATTTGTATACACTGTGTGGTTAGTACACTTTAAAATGATACCAAACAAGACATTTCAAAGAGTGAGATAGAAACAACAAAAGCTTCAATGTCTTCACCTTATGTCTTACAACTTCTCAGGCACCTGTCTTGCAGACCGCCTTGTGGGTAATGCAGAGTCACTGAAGGCAGATCCTGTGACAGGACCTGCAGGCTAATGTGTGCTGGCAGAGCAGAGCTTTGGAGAGGGTATGGCAAGGTCAGGCCTCAGATAGGGGCCGTGTCCAGCCACCCACCACCTCAGCCTGCCGTGAGCTGTCACGACATGCTGAACGCTCGTGCATCCCACGTGCTGCTTCCGTATCAGGCACTGCTCTGCCAGGAGGGGCCTGGCATCAGTGCATGGAGTAGGACAGAGCCAGCGTTCTGCCTGCCCCACCACCTTCTAGGTAGGAGTCTCAGGTCCCTGGTGGCCCTTGGGCCCAGCTTCAGTCAGTAAATAGGCCCTCCTCTCAAGAAAAGCTCACTTCACTTCCTTCTCAAAACCCTCCTGGAACTCTTTCCCCGAAAGCGCGCTTCTTGCTATCTCACTGGAGGGTGTCTGTTCCAGGCCCTTTACAGCACAGGCAGAGCCTGGCTGCTTGGAGCTCTGTCTCCTGGATATTTAGTTGCATTTCTTTTTCTTTCCAAGTGGCAGTTTGGCAGATGAGCTTACAAAATCCTCTGGCCACCCTGTTTGGTGTTGCTTCCTCCCAAATATTTGACCCCTCTTATGGTTTGTATCTTGATGTCCCCTCAAAGCCTCATGTAGTCATAGGCGGGCCTTATCTAAGATTGGTGGATCTAAGGTGTGCGATGCTGGGCTCAAGGATGTAATGCTAGGATTAAGGGTGTGAGCGCTACCTGCCCTAAGGGTGTGTAGCCTGAATAAGATATAAGGGACAGAAAGAGAGTCGTATCTAGTCACTTATGGCTTGTTGCCTCTCCTTTGAAGTGCCCCTCTACTATGTCACCCTGCCCTGGGACTAACCAACTATGAACTAAATAAACCTTTTCTCCTTTAACTTTGGGTGTTGGGCATTTTGTCTCAGCAACAAGAAAAGTAACTAAGACAGCTCCCTTTGATTTTGTTGTTCTCGATAGCCACTAGCCCAAAATGAGTACCTTGGGCTGGCCAGATAGCTCAGCAGATTAAACCGCCTGTGAGCAGGTGCAGGGGTCAGGAGTTTGATTCCCAGGCCTGTCTTGCCGGCCCTGCTTCCAGCACTTGCTGAGAGGGCGATTGAGACTGGGCATGGTGGTGCGTGCCTGTAATCCCAGCTCTTGGGAGGCTGAAAACAGGAGGATCACTACAAGTCTGATCTAGTATCTGAGACCGTGAATACCCTAAAATTAAAAAACAAAAATGAGTACCTTAAAACGATGATCTTATATTGTTTGCTCACAGTTCTGCATTTAGGGCTGGGCCTGCAAGGCGTTGGAGGTGGGAGGACATGCTCGGGCCACCTCTGTTTCATAAGTGTCAGCGCTGGGAAGCTTGGGACCTCCACGCTGCTCTGAGGTGCTGTGTGGTCGACTTGGGCTTTCTTTAACATTGCAGTGTCAGAGTGGCTAATTCCGGGGTGGCGGGTGATGCTCCCCAGGACACAAGAGCAAAAGCTGCCAGGTTTCCTTCAGGCTGAGGCCGGGGACAGGCATAAAGTCCCTTGTACTAGATTTCTGAGCATGCTGTCACACCCTGTGCAGTGTGGAGACTCCCCACGGGGGGACTAATAGGATACCCAGGTGCCCTGAACTGTCAGAGACCCAGCTCTGAAAGTGACTTATAGCCCCCAAGACTCATGTCCTCTCACTCTCTAAAGTGAGGTGACTGGCAGTGCTGGCCAGTGGGGTCCACAGGACATGACAGAGCAAACGGCCTGGCAGGTGTGGGCAGCTGGGTGAGGTAGGCTTCGGGACTCTGGAGTGACACGTCTGCCCAGGGTCAGGGGACAGGAGGATGGTTCTTCTCGTTAGTTAATGGGCACTGTCAGGGTGAGAGGGCAGGGCCCAAGTCTGGCCGGGCACAAGGGGAACTGACTTCTGCTGAGTGTTTAATATTAATCTGGGCTTACCATTGGCTACATCTCTTCTTATGTGCCTTCATGACACTTTAAGACACAGGACCCTTTTGCCCCTGACAGCTGTCCTCCTGGAGACAGCTGAGCACTGAGACAAAATTCCAGCCCCGAACCCTGTGCACTTTTACCTCAAAGATGGCTGGAGACTCATGGCAAATACCGTTCTTCTTTCTGTGAACATGGGCGTCTTTAATTATATTAATTTTCACTTTTCTTTTGCCCTTGGGGATTTTTAAATGGTGCTACTGGGTCACAGTGCTGCACTGTGAGCAGAATGGAGGAGTGTGGTATGGGGACCTCCACAGCCCACTGCTAGTAAGTGAACATTCTGTGTACCTGTGGTCCCCACTCTGAGGGTCCTCACCCCACGAGGGTGAGTGACAGGCATAAGTCACTTGTATATAAGGGGACTGAGCCTTTTGGTGTGGCTTTGCTCTCCTGGGGTGTTTTCTGCCCACGGACCACACCCCGTGCTAATGCTCCTACACTGCGTGTGGCTTTACAAAGAGTTCTGTATGCACATATGCATGCTGGTTATGTGGAAAATGGCAGCACTGCATTGCGTTGTCTGCGCTTTCCAAGGTAAGCTCCGGAGGTGAAGGTTTTCCTGGTGAGAGTGCTTTGCCAAGTCCTAATCTGGTTCTTCAGGCCCAGCAGCCAACCACAGGCATTTGCTGGAGCTCCAAGATACACCAGACCGCCCTGTGCTGGGACACCTGCCCTATAGAGCAATCAGCCTCAGAGAGGTGGGCGTGCTTCACAGTAATGTGGGTCTGTGGGTTGTCCGCCCACCCTTATCAGCAGCCCCTGTCCACGCTGCACCAGGTACACAGTGCCCAGGCATGCTGGGGGGTGGTCTCGCCTTTGCGAGTATGTGGCCACCACAGAGTTGACCTTCGGCAGGCTGAGCATGTGGCTTTTGGTCTCCCCCCAGGCCAGCTGCCAGCCTCTGCAGTAGTTCATGCAGTGTCATTTTCCTCCCTCTCTGGTTTGCTATATTTTCTACAAAATCAGTGATGGTGGTGCAGGCAGTAATGGGGGTGGGGGGGGCACTGGTTGTAGTCAGGCCTTTTCCGGAGATGCACCTCTGGCTCCTCTGAGGACCTTTATCTGTGCCCAAGCTTGCTTGCTTCATGAGCCTTCTTGTGCTGCATTTGGCTGTGGCAGCCAACACCAACATCAGAAAAAAGTAGGCAAAAAGCCACCTCGAATCAGAAAGGCCCCACTTTTCCAGAGTCACTAACACAGCTGGGGCACACCATGTGATTGCTGACACTAAATCTCTAGTAAATCCACGTAAAGTAGAGTTCCATGGAGCCCTCTATAGAGGGTCTATGTGTAGCACAAAGAAACAGAAGAACAATAGGACAGAGGTTGGCTTTGGTCTGCTCAAAAATACCTTTCTGTAGTTCTTTTATTTAGACAGTAATTTCCTACTCTATTTCATAAGCTTGGTGTTTTGGGGTTAGGAGTTGTTTTTTGTTATTTTGTTCTGTGGCTTGCTGTATTGAGGGAAGGATATTCTAGAAGGTTGTAATTGCTGTTATTATTATTATTAATAGTAGTAGTAGTAGTAGTAGTTTGGAGAGAGGGTCTCATTAGGTAATCCAGGCTGGTCTAGGGATTACTGTGTAGGACAGGATGAGATTATAGGTAAGCATCACTATGTCTTCTCATTACTGCTGAATTTTTTTTTGTTTTTCTTACTAGATAACTTCATTTTTTAAATTTTATTAGTATCTATTTTTTAATTTTATTAGTATATATTTATAGCACCTGACTACGTGCACCATGGGGAGTGAGCACATGTACATAGCACATTAATAATATATACTACTTTTTAATTCTTCCTCTACTCTCCTTTTTCCTCCTTCCTGCTCTGGGCCTTCTTCCCCTCTTTTTGATATTTTTATTGGTACATTTTACAGATACACAGTGATAACGTTTGTCACAAGGAATTTGTACCTGTATGTGGTCTGTCTTGCTTCTTTCTTTCCTGTCTCCCTCCCTCCCTATAGTCCCTGTTCCTCTATTTATGAACTTCAACTTTTAAACAAATGTACTTAGTATATGTCTTCAGAGTGTGTCCATTTGTTCAAAAGTTTGGTTCAGTTCTCATATTTCTTTGCTGATTTTTTTTTTTTTTATCTAGTTGATCTGTCTGTTTGTGACAGTGGGCATTTAGATCCCCTGATACAATTGTATTAGTTATTTGATTTTTCATGTCCATTAAGTTTTTTTATAGAGTTGAATATGTTGGTATTTGGTGCTATATATTTATGACTGTTACCCTTCCGTTTGAGTTGTTCCTTTTACATGGAAGTAGTATGTACCTTCTTTGTCTAGATGCCTCTTTGTCTCTCTTAATCGGTCTCATTGAAATCTACTTTCTCTGCAAATAGAATGGTTACCTTTGCTTTTTTTCCCTGGCTCTTGTGACACGAAGTGTTGTTTTCCATCCTTTGACTTTTAGTCTATGAATTTCTTTTTGAATTAAATGTGTTTCATACACTCACCATTCTGGGTCTTACTTCTGTCAGTGTTTCATTTGATTGGTCAGTTGAAACCATTTCTATTGACAGTTCTAACTCAGAGGTAATGATTTATCCTCATGTTGTTTTCCTGATGTTGATTCTCTTTCTTATCCCCCTTTGCTTAATTACTTGCCTTTCCCGGTAGGGTAGATTCATTCTGTTGGTTTCATGGAGTTGTAGTCCTTGCTATCTCTTTGGAGTGTCTTTCAGAACATTTTGGAGGGCTGGTTTAGTGTTCACAGATTTCCTCTTTGTCATGCAAGTATCTTATTTATCCATCAATTTTGAAAGATACTTTTAGAGCTGGTAAGATAGCTCAGTGGGCTAAGCACCTGCCTTGGCAAGCACAGGGATCAGAGTTCTATCCCCAGCCCCACATGCCATGCTGGCTCCGTCCCCCAGGGCGCACCGAATCTGGGCATGGTGATGAATGCCTGTAATCCCAGCACTGGGGAGGATAATAGGAAGATCACTATGAGTCTGAGCTGTGCAGTGAGTCCTGTTTACAGCCTCCCAAGAGCTGGGTTTACAGGTGCGCACCACCACGCCCAGCCCAGTCTCAATTGCCCTCTCAGCATGGCCCAGGGACGGGGCCAGCACGGCAGGCCCAGGGAATCGAACCCCTGGCCCTTGCGCCTGCTTGCAGGTGCTTTAATCCGTAGAGCTATTTGGCCAGCCCTCTGAACAGATTTTTTTTTTTTTTTTGATGTTTGTTGAACTATCTCCTGCTTTTCCATTGACTCCAATCAATAATGTTATTCTTTTTTGCATCACTGAGCAGTTGTTGGGTTCATTTTTATGGTCTCTTGCTGTTTTTAAGAAATCTTTCCTTTCATGATCACTAACCACGGCCTGTCTTTTATACCTGATATTGTGCCCTTATATTGGCTCACTTTTGAATAAACTTTCAGTGGAATTTTTAATCTTCTGGATATATGTTCGAATTTGTTTCATGGATTCCATTTCTTTCCTATGCTGTGTGTTGTTCATGTTTTCCATCATATTCTTAAGCTTCTCTATTTTTTTAAAAATCTGTATCTGCTCTAGAGTCACTAGCCATGTCTTTTCTTATAGTCACCATCTCTGTAGCTATATGATAAATTATTTCTTATACTTTTTTTCTAGAGTCTGATTCATCTGCTTTTTTACATCTGTTGTTACTACCTCAGAGAGTCTAGGTGGTGGCTTTTGTTTTGTCCCACCCTGTTGGCCCCTGGGTTTGCCTTTTGTGAGCTGGAAGTCTGGGGTTGGGTTTTCCTTAAGTGTCTTCTCATTTTTTTGTCTTGTTTTTAGTTCAGTTCCTGGGTTGATGCCTGTGAACTGCTTATGACAGGCGGCTTTATTGCTAGTATTGAGAACCCTTAGGAAATGACTACTTCTCAGCGGTGTCTTCTGACTGGCTTTTGGGTTTTGAGCCTATTGCAGGATCATATTTCTTCAGCGTATTGGGAATGAGAGAAGTTGCTGCCTTACCCTGGCACTAGAATTGTTTATGACCCACTAGGCAACTGTAGTCTCTGTATACCACAAATAACAACCCATTAGAACAATTATGTCACCTTGGCTAAAACAGTCTCATCAGCAATAATAGTATCAGTGTAGGTTGGAAAGTGACAAACTGATAGCTCTTAATTTGCCACCTTTAACTGTTTGAATGATCTACTTCCTCTATAGATGAGTGTAATCTAAACATTTCCTCTACATGGAATTCCACCATGTGTGGCCTTTTGTAAGTGGCTTATTTCACTTAACCTATAATTCCAAGGTTCAATGTTGTTGTAGTCTGTATCAGTTTTATCCCTTTTCATTGTTTATCATTGTTTGACTATATGGTTGTATCTCATTTTAGGTATCCATTTATCAATGGATAGAAGCTTGGGGGTTGTTTGCATAGTTTGGCTATTAGAAGTCATGCAGCCATGAATATTCAAGTGCAGCTCTTGCCTGTCTACCTCGGAATAGAATGGTTGGGTCACAGGATAAGTGTATGGTTAACCTTTGAAGGAACTACCAGGCTTTTTTTTTTCAAAATAGTAGCACCATTTTAAAACCTTATCAGAGCTGTCTGAAGGTTCCTGTTTATCTATACCATCACCAACGTTATTATTGTGTCTTTTCAAAATATGTTATCCTAGTAGGTTCCAACTCGTATCTCATGGTTTTGATTTGTGTTTCCCTAATAATTAATGATGTTCAACTTCTTTCTGGGTGCTGTGTAGTATTAAATGGTCAAAGTTACCTGTTCCTCTAAGGGATATTGGTGCCTTGTACATCCTTGGAGAAATACCTATCAAGTGTTGCTCATTTTTTAATTTGGTTGTCTTTTTATTGTTGAGTTGCAGGTATTTTTATATAGACCTTTATCAGATATATGATTTTAAATCTCTCCTACCCTATGGCTTGTCATTTTCTTGATGATTTTGAAGCACAATTGTTTTTAATTTTGATAAAGTCCAATTTATCTTATTTATTTGTTCTTTAATTGTTTGTGTTTTTAGTGTCCTAGGAAACTGTTGTCTAATCAAGTTCACAAAAATTAATCCCTACATTTTCTTCTAAAAGACTCATTGTTCTCAAATCTTTTCATACTTTCTTTCTCATTTGTGTATTTTGGTACGGAGTGTCACTATGCAGCTTGGACTTGTAGTGACCCTCCTGTTTTCAGCCTGCCCAGTGCTAGGATTACAGATCTGCGTCACCCTGTCTGGGCTGGGTCGCCCTGGGGATGGATGGGGCCAGCACAGCATGCAGGACTGGGGATCAAACCCTGGTCCCTGTGCTTGCCAGAGTGGGTAGTTAGTCTGCTGAGCTATCTTATCCGCCCAAAGTTTTTCATATTTAAGTCTATGATCTATTTTGAGTTAATTTTGGTGTATGAGTGAAGTAGGGTCCAGCTTTGACATGTATCTTGGTTACTTTGCTCTCATTGCTGGGACAAAATACCTAACACCTAAATTAAGGAAGAAAAGGTTTATTTGGCTCATAGTTAGTAGAGATTTCAGTCCACACTCAGCTGACTCCAAAGCAGAGCAGTACATGAAAGAGGGCAGCAGTTCATGGAGGCAGAAAACAGCAAAACACTAAGAGCAAATGGGAGTAGTTGTGACAATAATGGCTACAGAAAGCACCTCGTCTCCCTTATATTGCATTCAGGCTTTCTGCCCCAGGCTGAGTGTAGCACTCACACCCATAATTCAAGCATTGGATCATGAATTAATCACAAACTCTAGAAGTCTGCCCCATAACTGCATGAGGCTCTGTGGGGACAACTAGACACAAACCGTAACAGCATGTGACTCTCCAACTGTCCCAGCATCTCTTCTTTCCTATTTTCTTACAAGCCGTCTTGTTATCCAAAAATAACTATTAAACGCCCCTCACCCTCACACAGCCCTGTCACCTGCCTCAAAGCAATGGACATTCCTGTTGCTTGAGGCAGTCTCCCTGCTAGCCTATAAACCTTGTTTCCGGTGCCCATGATTCCACTCCACTCTCAAGTAGATCTCTGCTTACTGAGGTATCTTTGTGTCTTCCTTTGTCTCCCTGGATGTGAGTAGTGAGCTCTTTCTGAGGAAAGGCATGAAGGAGGATCTGGATGTGACTAAAACCCACTGGTGTGTTGTCTTTTCACACCTGTATTTCTGGCTTCCAAACTAGCTGTAGGCTTTTCCTGCACAGCCCTCTTGGAGCCCCTCATCCATTTGTTCAAACAGTGTTTCCTGATTGGATAATTCAGCGTAGGAACTACAGTGTGTCTGACAGTGGTTCACTAAAGTAATCTGCCCATCCATCTGTCCATCCATCTGCTGAGAAGTAAGTGCTGGCTGCTTGGTCCCCATCTGTGCTACAGGTTTGTGATAGCATAGTTAAGTTCAGGTTTAACTTATTATCCAGATTCCCAGAAAGCCCATGTGTGAGATTAACCATGGCTGTCACCACTGCTAGCATGCTTGGCAAGAATCATTGACACTCGGGCTTTTCTAGTGGGTGGCTTCCTCAGAAGGTTAGGACCCACCTTCAGCCAGGCAGGTCAGAGTCAGAACAGAAAGACAGGTAGGTGGTCTCTAAGGCCCCTATCTTCTGCTTCAGGGATAATTCTGTCTGGGTTGTGATTTCTTATTAGAATTTAGTCCTGAAGAATGAAAGTGGAGGCTGCTGAAAAATTCTCACCCTGTTCAGACTACTAACCTTCAACAAGAGCTTCCTTGGGGCTGCCAAGACCACTGCCACTACATCTTCATTCAGTTGCATTCTGGGTCCTGGAATTGGCCCAACCCGAACAGCTATAGATCCTATGACTCCCTGGATGGGAATGCCTCATTGCTACTTGGGAAGTTAGGTATTTGACCTTCACCCACCCTTCAGGGATTCTCATTTGGGGTTTTTGTTTTTACACTTTCCTGGATCCCATCTGTTTCGAGTCCTGGATCCCATCTGTTTCGAGTGCCTGATACCTTCTCCCATGGTGGGGAATTTGTTATTAGCATATCTGTTTTCTTGTGATGCAGTCTGCTCTGTCCACTTCCTACTTCAAGTGTTGAACTCCTGCACTAAACCTCAGATGTGGACGAGTCCCTTGGGCTCAGAGGTGCTGGATGGGAACCACCCCTTTGCTTGGAGGCCTTGCTCAGCTAAGACACTTCACATGTATCCTACCTTCCGGAACTGAGATCCTTCTGTGCTGCGGCCTTTGGGCCACCTTCTTTCCACCTGAAAATGGAGCACTGTGACTCCGCTTGCTATTAAACATTCTCTCTTCAGTGTCACTCCAGCTCCCAGTCTCACTCCTACTCTTAACAGATTTTCTCTTTTCATTTGTAGCCACACTCTGCAAAATGCCCAACTGACAACGGAGTTTGATTTTGTTGATAAAAATCCTGAGATCTAATACATTCCAGAATGAATTGTAAAACTTACCCTTTCTTTCTGTGCCCCAAGTTACACTTTGATCCTTGTATTTTCAAAAATAATCTTTGCACTCATCTTAAGTTTTTAGGCTTTGGCTTGGCCCTGGCTCCATCTCATCAACCATGTTCTACCTCTCTGCTTTTCTGCTGTCCATTTCTAGGTGGGACTGATGTTCCCCTCTCCTTGCATTGTCCCTGAAAACTTTCTAGCATTTCTCTAGCTATTGGCACTTCCTTTGAGTGACAAAGAATAAAGAGCAATGGGGGGGGCAAAAGTGGCTGGAGATAGGTCCCCCATCTGGTGTGCCCCTGGGCTCAGGCAGCCAGTAGCATCTACCCCTCATTTCTTTCTTTGTTGAGTGCACAAGATTGAAAGCTAGAGTAGGCATCCAGAGCCTTACTGGAGTGTGCGACCCCAGACGAGGGAGGTGGAACCCACACTCCTGAGCAGCAGGATACTTCAACCTGACCTCACAAAGACAACCGATAGCATCAGAAGGCTGTTTGAGGAAAGGTTCCACGGCTCCAGGGCAAGGCTTGGGTATGGCTTAGTGAGGTAGCACAGGATGGAGAGGCCATCAGTAGCCTATGACAGTGTGGGGAGGGGGGAGGTCACAGAACACAGATGTGGTGAGGGTATTGTGGGGACAAAGGAAGAGATGAGAAAGAAGACACTTACATAGGAGACCGCGTGGGCCTGGTGACTGGCTTCTAGGAATGAAGGAGGCAGCTGAAGTGGTGTGGATCTGGTGTGGTTCTCTGGAGGTCTCAGTCAGACACGGTCCCCTCTGCCACCTGATGATGTCTTTCTCAGAGCCTTGTCCATGCCTTGAATGAGTTTCTAAGGCACTGTGATCCCTGTCTTGCCCTTTGTAGTCCATACGACTTAGCATGGTGTGGACAGTCCATTTCCCCTCAGGTCCTCCCTTCTAGCACAGGGAACCAGGTGGTGATGAGAGGGGTTGGGTGATGGTGGTGGTAATGTGCTCCTGGGGGCCCTTACTGTGAGCCAAGAAGTATGTTACCCACTCCTCTTCATTTAGTCTGTACACCAGTTCTGTAGGGTGGGCCCTGTTTTGATTGATTTTTGTGGTACTGAGGATTGAATACAGACTCTTCACACGGAGCTACATTTCCAGATCTCTCTCTCTCTCTCTCTCTCTCTCTCTCTCTCTCTCTCTCTCTCTCTCTCTCTCTCTCTCCAAGCCTCTCAGAGTCTGCGATTACACCCCAGGAGTGTATCAATGGAAACTGAGACAAAGAAATACATTTATGTGGTAAGGAACAGATTCTAGACAGATGCCAGCCTCATGGCTCCAGATCTATGCTCTGGGTCACTCTGACACTCTTCTCCAAAGGGCAGGCTGTCCACCCATGTCAAATCCTATCAGCTATCCCATTTGAGAGATGGTCAGACCGCCACTGTGCCTGGGCCCTGCCCCTCATCCACCTTCCCATCATGACTGTCATGGTATAGGAGAAGCAACAAGAGACAGGGAGAGAGAGAGTGGCCAGGCAGGAGATGCGACCCAGTGGAGGCAACAGGGACCTGGACTGGGCAGAGTACGTGTTGTGTGACCCTCCACCTGGCCTGGCCATACAGGAAATGTCCTGCTCATGGCTGGGTGGGGCCAGCAGTGAGCTGACTGAGGGATTCTGTGACCTTGAAAGGGGTGAGAATGGATGGGAGGCAGACTGAAAGGAACGCCTGCTTGCTTGTGGTGTGCAGCAGGGGATGCTCTGGAAGTTTAATGAATGCCCTGCTATCTTTGGTTCCTTGGAGTGTGAAGTGTTAGGCATCGCGTCGTAGAGATGAGAGTGACACCCAACCCAGAGAGCATGGAGTTGAGTGTGCATTATTCTTAGATCCTAGCTTGGCAGGGGAAGCAGTTGGACTATTTTTAGAGGATGCCTTACGAGGTTTGTAATTAACAGGCAGCGTGCCCTCTGCTACAGACTTCATACTTACTCACACTATATTGTAATTAATGCTTTAATCATCTCCCAACAAGATCAGCAGGTCCATGAGGGCCCAGAACAAGCCTGTCTCATCCCAGCCCTGTTCCCTCACTGGGCCTTCCAGCACAGACCAAGGGTGAGTCCCAGGTGATGAGGGGAAACACCAAAGAGTGGGCTTCCAGGAAGCCCGAGGCTGAGGAGGTGGTGGGAATAGCTTGGCAAAGGGCACAGAGACAGGAAGCGCGTGCAACCCGGAAAAGGCAAGTGACAAAGATCCTGCACGCAGGTTCGAGGCTTGGAGAGCTGGTCTAATTGGCACCTTGTAGTATCCCTATAGCACCTGGGTGAACTTTAGGAAAGCACACTGCTCATCTTGGTGGGTGAATTTATAAGAAAGCAGCTGCTTCCTGCTTCCCCTATTTCTACTCCAGGTGGCTGCAGGTTTGTATGAGGACACATGGCTTAACAAACGTATAAGAAATTCTTGGGCTGGCAAGATAGCTCAGCAGACTTAGCGCTTGCCTAAGCAAATGCAGGGACCGGGGTTCTATTCTGGTTGCCACATGCTGTGCCAACTCTGGCCCCAGGCATGCTGTGCTGACCAGGGTCTGGGCATGGTGATACATGCCTGTAATCCCAGTGCTAGGGAGGCTGAAAACAGGAGGATCACTATGAGTCTGAGCTCTGTAGTCAGACCCTGTATAAAATACATTAAAAAAGAAAAAGCAGTTCTTTTGTTCAACTCTATGGATGGCCACCTTTTTGAGATTTGAGGCTGGGCTTTAGGTTCCTGCTTGGAAGCAGTCTCAGATGGGAAGCCTTTCTGTGTCACCCAACTCTAATGATCCTATTTAGTTATTTATACCACTCTCCTGACTCTATGTAATTTTTTTCACAAGGAGCCAAGAACCATTACTACTGGAAGTTGGATTTATTTATTTATGGGTTGGGGAGATAGCTCAGTGGTCTAAGTGCCTGCCTGGCAAATGCAAGGACCTCAGTTGAATCCCTGGTACTGCATACTACGTTGGCCCAAAAACTAGATGTGGTGGCACAACCTGTAATCCCAGCAATGAGGAGGCCAAGACAGGAAGATCACCGTGAGTCTGTATTGCATATAACACCCTATATCCAATAAATAAATAAATAAATAAATAAATAAATTTTTAAAAATTAGGGTTTTATTTATTTATTTGTTGGATACAGGGTCTCACTATGTAGCTCTGACTTTTTTTTTTGGTCAGGGCCTCACTATGCAGCCCAGACTCATAGTGATCCTCCTGATTTCCTCCCTCCCTGGTGCCAGGATCACAGGCATGCACCATCATGCCTGCACTCCATCACTTGCTCAGCTCACCCGAAGGCAGGGCCAGCGAGGCCAGTTCTGACTTCTAATGATCCTCCTGTCTCAGGCTCCCCAGTGCTGGTATTATAAACATGCACCACCACGCCTGGTCTCGGTGGCCAGCTCAGCATGCCTGGAGGTGGGGCTGGCGCAGCACGTTGCGCCAGGGATTGAACCTGGTCCCTGTACTTGCCAGGCAGGCGCTCAGGCCTCCAAGCTGTCTGCCAGCCAGTTGGGACTTTTATAAGCACTTTGTCCACAGTTCTGAAACACTGATCTTGACCCTGAACCTTATCATCACTCAAAGAACTTGCACATTCCTGTAGCCCAGGTGGTAGGATGGCGTCTGAGAGCCTGTATTTTCATAAGCTCCCTAGCTGGAAGTATAGACCTAGACCATTTATAGCTAAGGATACATGAGTCCAGAGAGGGACAGTGACTTGGCCAGGCCCATCCAGAATGACCTAGACCTGGTGATTTTCAGTATGGATCTCTTGTGTTCTCCTGTGGAACCCCAGCTGTCTCGCAGCTCTTCCATCTTTGACAGTCAGAAAGACTTGGAACATGGCTCTGTGCCATTTTGTTTGCAGATCCTTCCTGTGGCCATCAGTGTTTTTCTTCTCCCTTAATGTTAACAGCACTCCACGAAGCATCATTTACATAGAGTGAAGCACATGAATTTAAGTGCACCGCTTTCAGATCTTCAGTGCACAGCCTGAGGAATTTTTTACCACAGCTTTTTACCCATATCACCATTGCCCAGATTAAAATGAAGATGGTTCCATCATTCCAGGGGCCACCAGCTGGTCTAAAGTTGCTGTGGAAAGAGGAAGCAGTTGCGGGCAGAACTCAGTTCTGCTGTGTGTTCTCACGATTTTCCTTGGAAGGGTGGGGCTCTTGTGATGACATGTGGCCAAGTGTCTCAGACCCAAAGCATCTTCATGTGTCAGGGCAACCCAGCAGCAGGACAAAAGTGGTGTTGATACCCTTTGAAGGTGGTGCAGGGAACTGTCTTTATATTGAAATACAAGGCTACATAGCAAGATATAAAAGTCATTTTTCGAAGTTGGAAACAAACAGTCATCTTAAAGGATGTGCCAGCTTGGCTTGGGCTTTTCTTTATTCCAGCCCTGGGTCCCTAGAGATAATGTGGTCTTGCTTCTGGTCCATCCCAATTAGAGGGGAGTTTGAGAAGAGCTAGTTATTGCATTGCTATAGCCATTGAGTGGAACCCATGGCTGTTTGTGTGACTAGGACAGAGCCTGGGAACACCTTCTCATCTTAGGCTGTGGCCATCTGGGAAGTGTGCCAGGTCCCTCTGCCCTGCAGGCTTGGGAGATGACCCATCCTATAGGGCTCTCTTTAGAGAATTTGTACTTCTAGGATGTGAAGCTGAGGGTGGGGAATGGTGGCTTTAGTCTCACCCCAGGGTGGGGCTGCATCATCCTAGAGATACAACCTTTTCCAGCCTGGAGAGGTGCTCTGGGTATTTGCTAAGGGTCATGACTGCATGGTCCCTCCTGCTGGAAGACCTCTGCTGAGAGTTGACCTCACCACTGAATTCTTCTGACTCCCCAGTGCCCCCTTTGTGGCCACACACTCATTTTGATGCTTTTTTTGGCCTCTGTGTTGTAATTCTTTATAGCTGACTCAGGGGGGAAAGAAAAATTTAACATTTTTCCCTTTGGGCGAACTCATTTCTGAGCTCTGTGCTGTGGCCCAGGCCAACTTCTAGACGTCAGGTGCCAGGACTCCTGTCCTGGGAGTAGTGACTTCTGTTCTGTAGACAGACTTGGAGGTGAATTATCCAAGAATATTTGGATAGCTTTAGGCTATGCATATTTTCACACTATTGCTTAAGTGTTTGTGCCAAATGGCCCTTGAGTAGATAGGTTGTGTTACAGCTTGTATCTAGAAGTCAGCCCCAAAACTTCATGCACTTATGGGGGTGCTTGTCAGAGGAGGCTGAGCCAAGAGAAGGAGCTTATGCTGCTGAGCTAGCTGAGCTATCTCCCCAGCCCAGACCTTTGGGATAGCCAGGAAAGATGCTTCTTCCCTGGCAGACAAAGCTCCTTTCTGAAGTTTCAGCCTGTCCTTTGTCCTCTGTGGAGCACCCCAGTGTAGAACACCACAGGGCAGAATATGGCCGTGCACTTCCGTGACCCATGTGTTCTGCACCACCCCTGTGAGTCAGCTTTCTATTGCTTTAACAAGCACTTGAAATAATGATGGATAAAGAACAAGGGAATATTTTGGAAGTTTGAGACCATGGTCACCTGGTCCTGCTGATTTGGGACCTATGGTAAGGTGGACCGAAGTGTAGGAAGTATATACCAAGCAAACTTCTCATCTAATGGCCAGGACAAAAAAACACAAGGAGACTAGGATGCCACAATCTCCTCAAAGGACACAGGTCTGATGACCTAAAGCCTTCCACTAGACCTTACCTCTTCACGTTTTCATGACCTCCCAACAGTGCCACAGTCTGGGGGCCAAGTCTTTGGGATACTTGGCAGATGCAAAGCATAGCATCCTTGTATGTAGCTACTAGGAATGTTGCAAAACGGAGCAGCTTTTTAACATGGTGACAAAAATTCCAAGCCATTGATAGTGCTTGAAAGCTACCAGTACCACTGTGGGTTACCACACTATTTCAAATAGAATCTGAATTTGGAATTGATTTGGCTCATGTTGCAGCGGGGGGAGTTCGGAGGCATGTCTTCTGCTCCTGGCTGTGTGACTACATGATGGTGTGGCTGGCCAGCCAGCTGGCTCTCTGGGACCTCACTTCAGTTGCTGGCAAAATGAGAGGCTGTATCTGGACAACCTTCTGAGCTCTGAATACCTGTGAATCCAAACTCTAGCCATAATTTTTTTCCACAGAAAGATTATGACATATGTAAGACAGTTTAGATTCATTTATTCCCCTTAGCATCTGGGTTATATTAAAAATAAAAAAACATTTTGAGATACTGTACATATGTTTTTGCATGTCGCTGAATTTCTGCCTAATTTAGTTATGGTGTGTTTTAAGTGTATCTGAGAGGAAAAAGAGAAATCCTTGGATGTGTGCACTCCCTGTCTCTGCACTCTACCTGCAGGCACCCTCAAGGCTGTGAACTGGGCAGTGAGAGGCCCGAATGCACGTGCCAGTGGGTGGGAAACTGGCTTAAACTTTGCATCCTGGCCATTGTATCTCTTGCTTCTTTCTCAGTCACCGCATGTGGGGTATTCTCACCAACTCCACTTTCCCCTGTGTCCTGGGCCTTTCAGGCTAGCCAGCCTTCCCAGGGCCTGTTCTGTCCAAGGCAAGGGCTCTGGAGGCCTAGTCCCAGCTCCTTTTCCTTGCCCTCTCCCCAGGCCCTGACACCGCTTAGGGCGGCCCTGCTGGCACCTGCATGCTGCACACTGGTCCTATCATCTGGCCCTAGTCCAGTGCTTACTCCATGGCCAGGGGTCCACCTGAACCTCAGGAACGTCACAACACAGGCCCAGACATCCAGTCTGTGGTCCTTGTCCACATTGCCTGCCGTGGTTGGCTTTCCTGTCACCTAAGCGGCACCCCACCCATGACCTGGCACTGACATTCTGCTCTTTCTCTGCCCCCAGCCATAGCATGTCCAGCATACTATGCCCCTCCCTGCAACACTGACCTGTCCAGGCTGCCGCCTCCCTGCGCTGCTGTCCTGCCCGCTCTTCATGTGGTCTCCTGTCTCTAGCTTGGTGTGGGCCGAAGGCTGCTCTGCCTTGCCTCTTGCAAAATTCTCTCTGCTGATTGCTTGTCTCCAGTGTTTGTACTCATGGTCTTTTTTCCTTGTTACCCCATCAGAATTTAAAATTTTTTTTATATTTTAAAGAAAAAAATCTCAAAACAATAGGGTAACAATGGTTAACACATTGTGTATTGTTATCTTTAAATTAATAACTCAGAGTACAAGATATCGGCATTTAATTGTCCAAACAATATTAGCAAGAACCTTTCTTTTCAATGAGATAAGAGAAATTAGCATTGTAACTATCTTCACATATATATATATATATATGTATATATAATATATGTATATATTTCTTTTGGTTTTTGCTTTTTCCCTTTCTTCTTTTCTCCATTCCCCCATCCCAGTTTCTCTTTCCTTTCAAAATTTCTTCCCATTTCTTCTGTTGTACATTTTGGCTCTTATTTACTCTTTGAGCTTCTCACACTAGGAAGACAGTACGATATTTGCACATGTGTGTCTGGTTTGTTTCACTTACAAGTATAATCTCTAGTTCCATCCATTTACCTATAAGATTCTCCAGCTTGTCCCTCCTTATGATGGAGTAGTACTCCATAGTATAGAAAGACCACATCTTGTTTATTCCTTCCTAGTTAATGGGCCTTTGGGTTCTGCACGAGACCTGGCTAGTGCAACTTGTGCCGCTGTAAACACGGGTGCACATATATCACTGTGGTACGATGCTTTTTATTCTTCTAGGAAGATACCCAGAAAGGGAATAGCTGGGTCAAATGAGACCTTCAAACCTATTTTTTTATTTTTTTTAAGGAATGGCTACACTGATTGGCCCAGTGGCTGTGCCAGTGTACACTTCCTCCAACTGTGGAGCAGGGTAACTTTTTCCCCACAGTCCTTCTAACATTTGGAAGTCAAACATTGGTTGACTGCTTGATAGCCATTCTTTTCAGTGTGCAATGGAATCTCAATATTGTTTTAATTTGCATCACTGGAATGACTGAGGATTTTGAACATTTTTCATGTATTCATTTCTTCATCTGAGACATGTGTATTCATCTCAGATGCCCATTTTTGGATTGGGTTTTTTAATTTGGGAGGTCTGATTTCTTTGAGTTTTTGTATGTTCTCAATAGTAATTCCTTTTCTGAGGAACAGCGGGTAAAATTTTTTCCACATAGTGAGTTGTTTCTTCACCTTTTTGATGGTTTCTTTTGCTGTGCAAAGGCTTTTTAATAAGCTGTTGATTTTTTTTTATAATCCCTATGTGATTGGGGTTTTATTTATATAGTCTTTTCCTGCACCAGTGTCTTAAAGAGTTTTGCTTATCCTATCTTTCAACAGCTTTACTGTTGCTGTTTTTTTAAATTTTTATTTATTTATTATTATTTTATTTTTTTTTGTTGCTGTTTTAATATTTAGATGTTTGATCCATTTTTAATTTAGTTTAATGCATTGTGAAAGATAGGGGTCCAATCTTAATCTTAGGAAGAGCCATTGTTTTCAGCACCATTTACTAAAGAAGCTGTTTTTTTTTCCCAGTGAATATGTTTGGCACCTGAGTATGTCTGGAGAAATTTCTGCATCTTCTAGTCTGTTTCGTTGATCTTCAGGTTCTTTGTTTTGGTTTTTTGGCCAGTACCACACTGTTTTCATCATAGTAACTTTATAGTATGATTTCAAGTCAGGCTTGTGATACCCCCTGTCTTGCCTTTGTTGTCCAGGAGTGCCTTTGCTATTCTGGGTCTCTTTTGGTTCCAAATGAATTTTAGGATCACTTTCTCTAATTCTGGGAGATATGCCATTGGAATTTTGTTTGGAATTGCATTAAATCTGTAAAATAGTTTTAGAAGTATGGCCATTTTCACTGTATTGGTTCTTCCTACCCAAGAGTAGAGTTATCTTTCCATTTTCTTATATCTATTTTAATCTTTTGGGGGTACTATAGTTTTCAATGTAAGGGCCCTTCACATTCTTTATTAGATTGATTCCTGGGTGTTTCCTTTTTTTTTTTTTTTTTTTTTTTTTTTTTTTTTTTTTTTTTTTTTTTTTTTTTTTTTTTTTTTTTTTTTTTTTTTTCTTTTGGATGCTGTTGTGAAAGATGTTGTTTTCCTAATTTCTCTCTCAGTGAGTTTGTTATTTGTGTATAGGAAAGCTCTTGATTTTTGAGTGTTGACTTTGTGTCCAACTATGCTACTGAATTTCCTTATTAAACCTAGCAGACTTTTTAAAAAGAGTTTTTGGAGTCTTCTATGTAGAATATCATGTCATCTGCAAATAATGATAATTTAACTTCTTTCTTTCCTGTCATTCATTTTATTTCTTTGTCTTGTCTAATTTCCCTGGCTAAAGTTTCCAGGACTATGTTGAATAAAAGTGGGTATAGTAGATATCTTTGTCTTTTTCCTGATTTAGAGAAAAGGCTTCCAGTTTTTGTCTACTTTGTATGATGTTGGCCATTGGTTTGTCATAGGTAGGTTTTATCAAATTGAGATAAAGACCATCTCTTCTATTTTCTATAGGGTTGTTATCAAGAATGAGTGCTGGACTTGTAAAAAGCTTTTTCTGCACATATTGAGATGATCATATGATTTTTGTCCTTGACTCTGTTAATATAGTATATTACATTTATTGATTTACACACATTGAACCATCCTTGCATCCTTCGGATGAATCCCACTTAGTCATGGTGTGTAATTTTTTGATGATTTGCTGCATTGTTTGCTAGTACTTACTGAAGATTTTTGCATCTATGTTCATTAGGAAGATTGGCCTTTAATTCTTTTTTACTTGGGTTCTTCTCTGGTTTTGGTATCAGGCTAATACTTGATTTCAGGAATGAATTTTATGATACTGCTTCCCTTTTAATTTCATTAAAGAGTTTGAGAAGTAGTGGTATTAAGTCTTTAAATTTCTTGTAGAATTCAGCAATGAATCTGTCTGGGCCTGGGCATTTCTTTGTTGGTAGATTTTGTTTGTTTCATCTTTGATTTCATTAATTGGTACTGGTTTATTTAGGATTTTTATATCTTCTTGATTCAGCTTTTGTAATTCATATATATATATCTAGGAATCTGTCCATTTCTTCTGTGTTTTCCACCTTATAAGAATACAGTCCCTAAAGTAGGTATTGATAATCTTCTAGATTTTTGAAGGATCTGTTGTGATTTCACTCTTTTCATTTCTAATTGCATGAATCTGAGTTTTTTCTTCCCTTTCTTTGATATGGTTGGATGAGGGTTTGTTAATTTTATTTAATCTTTCTAAGAACCAGCTCTGATTCATTGATTCTTTGTATTGTTTTCTTTGTCTCCGTTACATTTATTTTTCCTCTGATTTTTATAATTTCCTCCCTCATATGAGCTTTGGGCTCGATTTTTTTTTTTTTTTTTGTATTTGGTACAGGGTCTTGCTACAGAGCTTGAACTCATAGCGATCCTCCTGTTTTCAGCCTTCCCAGCACTGTAATTGCAGGCCTATGCCACCATGGTGGGTCTCAGTGGCTGGCTCTGTGCACCTAGGGGCAGGCCCAGCATGCATGTGATGCTAGGGATTGAACTCTGGTCCCTGCATTTGCCTAAGCAGGTACTTAGTCCATTCAGCTATCTCACCAGCCCTGATTTGCACTCTTTTGTCCAAAACCTTGAGGTGCAATATTGGGTTGTTTGAGCTCTCTGTTTTTCTGATGTGGAGATTCACCACTATACATTTTCCTTATAAGATTACTTTCATTGTGTTCTGGTATGTTGTGTTGTCATTGTTGCTTGATTATAAAAACTAATTTCTTCTTTAGTTTTCTCTGTGACCCATTGGTTGTTCAGGAGGGTACAATTTAATTTCCATGTGTTTATGAAGTTCTTGTGATTTCTTTTGTCATTGATTTCAAGTTTCATTGCAATGTGGTCTGATAACATATATGAGATAATTTCAGTTCCTTTGCATTTATTTAAACATTTTTTATGAGCTAGTATGTGGTCTGTTTTGGAGAACATCTCGTGCAGCTGAGAAGAAAGTATATTCTGATGTTGTGGGGTTGAACACTATAGATACATCTGCTAAGTCCATTTGTTCAAAAGTTTTGTTCAGTTCTCACATTTCATTGTTGATTTTTTTTTTTTTTTTTTGCCATCTGTTTGATCTATCTGTTTGTGACAGTTGGATATTGAGATCCCCTCCAATACAATTGTATTAGGGTTTATTTGATTTTTTCATGCCCATTAATTTTTCTATATAGTTGAGTGCATTGGTACTGGTTGTATATGTATTTATAATTGTGACTTCTTCCTCTTGAATTGTTCCCTTTATAAGGATGTAATACCTTTCTCTCTCTCTCTCTCTCTCTCTCTCTCTCTCTCTCTTTTTGTCTTTTTGGGGCAGGGTCTCACTATGCAGTTCAGACTGGCCTTAAGCACACTTTGTAGCTTAGGCTGGTCTCGAACTCACAACAATCCTCCTGCCTCAGCCTCCCGAGTGCTGGGATTACAGGCATGCACCACCACGCCCAGCTGTCTTTATCTCTCTTATCAGTCTTGGCTTGAAATTCATTTTGCAAATAGAATAACTACCTCCTGCTTTTATTTTTCTGGGTTTGTGTCACATGGAGTACTGTTTTCTATCCTTCAACTTTCAGTCTATGAATTTCTTTTTAAGTTAAATGTATCTTATATCCATATTGTTGGATCTTGCTTCTTGACCCATTCTGCTAGTCTGTGTCCTTTGATTGGTGAATTGAGATCATTAATATTGCTGGTTATAACTGATATGTATTAACTTGTCCTTGTCATGTTGTTTTCCTGTTGTTGCCCCCCCCCCCTTTTATTCCCTCTCTCTGTTTAATTGTTTACCTTTCCTGGTGGAGTCATTCTGTTAGGGTTGTGTAATTGTAGTTCCTGTTAACTCTTTCTAGAATATCCTTCAAAACATTTTGGACTGCTGATTTGGTAGTCATAAATTTCCTCCAATGTTCTTTGTCATGGAAGTATCTTATTTCTCCATTAGTTGTGAAAGGTAGTTTTGCAGGGATGAATGTTGTTTTTTCTTTAGAACTTGAAATACTTACTCCATGCTCTCCTTGACTTGTACTAAGAAGTCAGTTGTGATTGTGTTGGATTTTCTTTTATAGGTGATTTTTTTTTCCCCTAACAGCTTTTAAGATTCTATTTTTCCATTGAATTTCTGGAGTCTTGACTATGATATGCTTCCTGTAGTTTTTTTTTTTTTTTTTTTATCATGGATAATTGGAGTTCTATATGTTTCACTTATTTGTATGTCAAATTCTTTTTCTCTACTAGGGAAGTTTTCTGCCATGACTTCGTTGAGCAAGGTGTTTTTTTTTTTTTATATATGTGTAGCATTAGCGCTATCTCCTGCTTTTTCGTGGACTCCAGTCAATCTTAAGTTATTCTTCTTTACCTTGTCTAGAAGCTACTGTGTTGCTTTTTCATGGTATGCACTATTTTTTAAAATATCATTCTTTTCATAGTTGTTAAACACAAGCCTGTCTTCTGTATCTGAGGTCCTGTCTTCACAATGGCTTAGTCTACTGTGTATACTTTCAGTGGAATTTTTAGTGTCCTGTATATTTGTGTGAATCTGCCTTACGGATTCCATTTCTGTCCTGTGCTTTGTATTCATGGCTCCCATAATTTTTTTAGCTCCTCTATTTTTTTTTTTTAATCTATATCAGTTCTAGAGTCACTAAGCATGGTTTTTATTATGGACACCATCTCTGCAGTTGTCTGAGAAATTATTTCTGATTTGATTTGCTTTCTATTCCTCATTCAATTGCTTTGTTGTTTACTACTTCAGAGAGGCCAGGTGAGTGGCTTTTCATTGTTCCAACTCATTTTTCCCTGGGTTTGCCTTTGAACTGAATGTCTGGGGTTGCATCTTATTTGAGTATCTTCTCATTTTGTTTTCTTTTTTTAGTTTAATTCCTGGAGTGATAGCTTGTAAATTGTCTATGATAGGTTGCTTTATTGCTTGTGTTTAGAATCCTTATGAAATTATTACTTGTCTGAGTATCTTCCAGGTGTAGCTGGTTTTGAGTCTTTTGCAAAATCCTACCTCTTATGGCCAGGGAGATAGCTCAGCAGCTTAAGTGCCTGCCTGGCAAGCACAAGATTCTGAGTTTGATCCATGGCACCAAAAAAAAAAAAAAAAAAAAAAAATTACCTCTTTAATTTGTTGGAGATGAGAAGTTGCTGCCTATTTGGTCTAGCCCCTGGTTCTTTGGCACTGTGCCACAGTATTTTCTGTGATTCTTAGTAAATCTCAGTCTTAGAATAACAGGAAGAAAAGTTATGTAGAGCAATTGTGTCACTTTTGACTATAGTGATTCCATCAGCAATGACAATAGAATCAAACACAGCCTAGGAAATGACAAACTGAACTAGCTATGAATTTGCCACCTTTAATCATATAAACCAGATTTGTGCATATATAACAAAATCTAAAACATACCAGAAAAGTATATGCAATATACAAGTCCTATGTGAACTTCAGCAGTTGAAATTTGAAATGGATTAGGGTAAAAATAGAGAAATGGGGGAAGAGGAAAAGATTAGAAATAAGGCTGAAGGATGAAGGAGGATCGTACTAAATTTAGGAAACTGGTACAGACAACTGAAGGGAAAGACAGAAGGAAGAGATAGAGAGAAGAACAGAGTAAGAAACACAATGAGGCTAGAAACCATATTCGCATTCGGATAAAAACAAGAAAGTAATGAAGGAGAAAAAACTTAAAATTCAAACCACCATCACACTCAATAATAAAAATAAATAAAGGAAAAAAAACAAAAAAAGTGTATCTCCATGTATGTGTCTGTTGTTGCTGGTAAACAACACGTAAAGACAGAGTCCTGACCTGTGTTGATTTATCCCAGCGAGCCAGCTGTAGCTTTCTGGTGGAGCAGTGGATAGTCTCAGCATGGTCCTGCACCTTCTGGCTGAGACCACACTCATTTTGCCTTCAGTCATCAGTGCTCCTTCTATGGATCTGAGCTCAGCTGGGAGCTGCTACATGAGGCCAGCAGCCACTCTGGGTTCTGAGCTCATCCCTCATGAAAGATGGCTCCTGGCCAATCACCCTCTTGCATGAGACAACTGATCCCTTAGCACTCTCTGCCAGCTAGTGCAGTCATTCATGTGTGCTGCTCCCCACCACCCTGTGTCTCTCTGTGGAGACATAGTCACTGTGTGTCTGCAGGTTTGGACCACTCCTCTTGCATGGTGTGTCCCGTCTCAGAGACGGTACTGCCAGCTACCTCCTAGTTCCTCATTGAAATTTCTCTCTTCACTGTCTCTGTGGGCTTCAGTTCATGCTTCAGATCCTTGCTGTGTTCAAGGACCCACTTCCCCACTTCTTATCTTACTCATTCTAGCATCTGGACAGTGACTCAGAGAGGCTCCTTTAGAGAGAAGCTCTGTTTACCACTCAGTCATCTTGGTGCTCCACCCCTCCACACACGTGTAAATTTTTAGTAAGGAGAACATTTGTTCTGTGACTGAATCTTTTGGAGCCATGACTCCATTTCTAAAATGTAAACTCCTTTCCCATCTCAAGTGAGATGAAATGAAAGTTTGCAAAGATATATTTGGCTTATTCTCTGATTGTTTCCGTCCATTTTAGGCACTGTGTGTACAAAAGGACTGGCCTTTTCCTTGACCTTCCCTATGTACATTCCACCCCCACCAGCTCCCATAATCCTCCAGGGCTTAGTGGATCAAAGAACCTTGGCGTGGGTTTTAAAGCAGGAAGAGGCTTTCAGCTCAACTTTCAAACTTTTGTAGAAAACAAAAGCAAGGCCCATCGAAGGGTCAAGGCCAAGGTTATACAAGTGGGGGTTTGTGGCAGGGTCTTTTGAGGTTTTGTGTTTTTTTCCAAGACTGTTATCACAAATTACCACAATTTGGGTGACTTAAAACAATGACAGTTTGTTCTTTCAACTCTGTAGATTTGAAGTCCAGAATCAAGGTATCTGAGTCGGGTCCCTTTAGGGAGAAGCTGTTCCAGGCATTACTACTGGCTTCTAATAGTTACTGGATATCTTTGGCATTCTATGGCTTGTAGCCACATTATGTAATTTTATGCTTCTCCTTATGTATGTGCTTGTGTCCCAGTTTTTCTCTTCTAAGGATACTATTCACTGGATCAGTACCCACCTTAATCCAGCATGAGTTGGCTCAAACTTACTTAATCATCAGGTTCCAAATAAAGTCACCCACAGGTGCCAGGGTCTGGCATGTCCTTTCGGGATGTGCACTTGAATCTGTGACAGTGTGGCAGATAAAGCCCAAGTTTACGGTGCTAGAAAGAGGATGTGAGGTATGGCACATGCTGGGTCACCCTAGTGTTTGCTGATTTTTAGGTTGTTAACTTTCGCGCTGTCCTTATAACTAAAGCATTTGAGTACATGTCTGTTACATGGGTGAGGGTGAAAGACCGAAGTCATGTGGGCCTTGGGAAAGATGTGATTATACATCTCAGCCTTGGAGAGTAAACGACTTCTGCAAGGTATCATTTCAATTTTTAACTTTTTATCATTGCTCTGCTTTGGACAATACATTCATACACATGGTAGGCTTTTATTCTTTTTCTGTTCTTCTTTGTTTTATTGAACTGACAGGCCTGCTCCTGGTTTTTCTTTTTTTTTTAGAGGCAAGTGCTTAAATCTCTTTTTTTTTTTTTTTTTTTTTTTGATGGCTTTGGACATTCATGGTTGCGCTGGCGCTCCTGCCCTTGGTCTGGCCCAAGTGCGGTCTGTGAGTCAGCATTTCCAGTGGGTGGAGGCTGCAGCAGGATAGGCTGAGGCTGCAGAGGTTTGGGATGCTAGGCCTGCAGGTGGGGTGAAGCTGGGTCTGGGACTCCATATTTAGGCTGGAATTCATTCCCAGCTGCTTCTCTGAGGCTGGAGAAATGCCAGGAAGTGCTGAGCACCGGCTCTGAGCAGGGCTGCATGCTCCTTGCCAGGGACTCACAGCCTGCCTGAAGCAGGACTGTCCCTTTCCTGCCCATCCACTGGCCAGGGACAGTGAAGTGCATGAGCGTGTGTCTCAGTAAGAGAAGCCTGAGGACTGGACAGCGTCTCCTTTCTGCAGAGACAGTGACCAGGGTGGACTGGAGCAAAGACTTGCCCAAGGTTACCTGTCATAGTTAGCTAATTGCAGAGCTTAGATTTGGGCTTTAGAACATTGAGTCCTGTGCCTTTCCTGTGACTCATGCTGCCGGGAGCCCATGCTGTTATCAGGATGCTGATGCCAGAGACCCAGAAGAGAATGACCAACACCCTCAGAAGCTCCAGATTGCAAAAAGACCGACCTCCCTTCCAGATGTCTTCTTGCCTTCCTTTTGGCATTATCTACCTATTTCCATTAAAATCTACTATGTTCATCATTTACACTGGTTTTCTTTCTTTTTTTTTTTTTTTTTTTTTGTATTTTAGGGAAGGGTCTACAGGGTGTTCAGGGTCTCACTACTAGATCGGACTCATAGTGATCCACCTGTTTATAGCCTCCCAAGAGCTGGGATTCCAGGCATGCACCGCCATGCCCAGTCTCAATTGCAGTCTCAGCCTGCCCTGGGGTGGGACTGGCATGGCAGTCCCCCCCCATGAACCCCCAGCCCTTGCAGGCACTTTAATCTGCTGAGCTATCCTCATCATTTACACTATTACACTCTTTAGCTCTGCAACCCTGGGAAGAGGGTGGGGTCAGAGACTTTAATTCACTTTACCAATGTGGAAACTCATGCCTGTTTTAAATACCTCCATGGTGTCTGGGTTTCAGGAGCAGTTCTCCTCCTCACCCAGTTAGCCTAGATACCAGTGAATAAGTTATTGTAAAGCATCCAGCTGCCAGGCACCAGCCTTCCCAGGGGTGACTTGGAAATGGCTCTCCTGACATTTAGCTTCCACATAGGGCCGGGAGCAGATGTGATGGCTGGACTCAGGAAAAGCATCAACCACAGCTCAAGCGCAGTGAGCGGATTAGTAGTGGACACAAGCTTGCTGCAGAGCTGGGCATTGTCACCCACAACATGCAGCTCTTGTCATATTGGCATGAGGCTGCAAGCCACATAGGGCTCCAGGTAGAGGGAGGGGTCAGGGAAGAGGGAGGGAGGAAGGGAGGGAGGGAGGGCCTGGCAGTGCTGAGGCAGCAACTGGCAGAGACCAATGGGGCCTAATGGAGCACGCTCACATGCTCTTGCTCTCTGGGCCCCCAGGAAAAAGGAACAAGGAGCCACTGCCAGGCTTCCTGGCTTCCTCTTGCTCTGAAAGGCTGGCTGCTGTAGAGCAGGAGATGGTAGCACCAGGATCTTGGGGGCCCCGAGCAGGTGGGCCACAGCCAAGAGCTGGCCGACTCCTCTGTGGCACACCCACATCCTGTCTGCACACATGCCTGCAGGGACTGGGAAGGACTCACAGTGTGCGCTGGTGGCAGTCTCGGGGAGCAGGGGTCCCTCAGGTCAGGATAGCATTGAGGACAATACACAGGAGGCCACGGAGTGAGCAGGGATATTAATGCTACCATGAGGTCTCCTGGGAGGACAGCACAAGGGGAATGGCGTGGTACCTTTGGAAAGACTTGGCTGCAGCTAAGCAAGATCATCTTTATTGCTGCCATAGTTCCCAGTGTCAGTAATCGTGTTTAAAGTTTAAAGCTGATTTCTATCTTCTTCAACCCCAAGAGTTAAAAATATATTTGTAAAAGTTTGCTTTCATGTCTAGGTGTTGGAATGAGGACTTGAGAGGGCCATGAAGATGGAGCCAAGGCAATAGCCTAGAGGTCTGCTAGGCAGGTCTCAGGGGTGCAGAGTGTGGCTGTGGTCCGTCCTGCCCTTTGCACGTGGGCCTGGGGAGTCTCTTGCTCCCAAGGAGAAGCCCAGGCCCTGCAACAGGGCTGATGCTTGGCCATGTTGTTGCTGTTTTGAAATTTAATTTGAACAAGAGAGCTCACACCTTTTCCAACATGGAGCCTCACGAATTGTGCAGTTAGTCCTGCTTGCTCAAAGCCCCGCAGTTGTCAGGGCCAAGGAGCCTGTGCTCCCCACCACCATGCAGGGGACTTCCAGCTGGCCGGGCTGTGTGGAGGCAGCTGCTCAGGAGCGGAGCAGCTGAGCAAAGCCAAGGGGCATTTCTGGAATGAGCACTCCTCCATGCCCTGGCTGCTGCTCCCCTTGCCTCAGGCTGGACTCCACCCTGCCCTCCTCATGTGCAAATTCCAGATGCTCTCTGACTTTGCCAGTGGAGTAGGGGGCAGAGATCCCCAAGTGTACACAGACCACTCCATCCTTGTCCTGCAGCTGGCCCCGTCCCTGCTCCCTCCAGGGCTTAGCTTCAGTGGACACTGGGTGGGAGAGGAAAGCTATTTGGGGAAGGCTCCCCACCTGGCCAGGCCAGAGCCCTGCAGCAAGTCCCAACAGGCAGGCAGACTGCGACAGCCAAGATGAATTCCAGATGACAGGTGCTGCAGTGCTCAGGAAGGGGCAGTAGTGGTTAGTGACAACTGACCAGTAAAACAAGTGTGCTGCGAAGTGTGTGTGCGTGGGGGATACCCAAAGAAAGTATTGCAATGCCTGTATATATATATTTGAAAAGTTACTATTTTGATGTATGCTTTTGCAGTGCAGAAGGTATAGTATCAGGTGAATGTGTATAAGGTGTATTTTTTTGTGTTGCTATGTAGTATGTATGTGTGTTATGCACAAATGGTGTTTGTTTGTTAGGGCTGGCTTTTGTGATTTAAACAACTGAAACATGTTGCCTTACGGCTCTGCAGATGGAAAGATCAAGGCATCGGCAGGGCTGGTTCCTTCTGGGTGCCATGAGGGACAATCTGCTGTGTCCTTTCCTGGGTCTGATGGCTGCTGGCAATTTCTGGTGCTTCTCAGCTTCTGATGGCGTTTCCTAGGGAGGCAGTTGCCTAGTTTACCTTCCTCTTCATGTAGTGCTCTCCTTGGGTCCAAGTCTGCCCAAACACCCAGCTCCCAGTTACGAAGCTAGACATTGAACCCAAGGGCCTTTGCAGTGAACTACCTTCATAGCACCAGACCTTTTTATTTTCAGACAGGGTCTTGGAAAGTTGTTTAGGCTGGGCTCTAACTTGTAGTTCTCCTGCCCAAGCTTTCCAGAGTGCTGAGGTCACAGGCTTGCCCCACCCTCTGTGGCTTAAATGTCAAAGAACCGTATTCAGATTAGACTGGGGCCCACCTTACTTGATTATAACTTCATATTAATTAATCAATCATGTCTGCAGTGACAGTTTCCAAAAAAGACTATACTATGAAGAACTGGGGGTTAGAAGTCCAACATATAAATTTGAAAGGGACACATTTCTTTTTTCTTTTCTTTTTTTTTTTTTTACTGTGGTACCAGGGATTACACTCAAGACCCTATGCTTGCCAGGCAAGCCCTTACCTTACTGAGCTATCTCCCCGGCCCCAATAGACATCAGCCTTTTCTTTCTTATATTTTAGGGAAAGGTCTACAGGATGTTCACGGTCTCACTACTAGTTCGGATAGTGATCTGCCTGTTTACAGCCTGCCAAGAGCTGGGATTACAGGCACGCACCACCATGCCCAGTCTCAGTTACCATCTCAGCACATCCTGGGGCAGGGCTGGTACTGTAGGCCCGGGGATTGAACCCCTGGCCCCTGCATCTGCTTGCAGGTGCTTTAGTCTGCTGAGCTATTTGGCTGGCCCAGGAAGGGACACATTTCAACCTGTACAGATGGTATAAGCTGGGAAACCAGTGGCTCAGCTTGTGCTGCTTGTGGCCAGCTAACCTTAACTGCCTATTTGCCTATTTGTGGTAGTCTGGCTATCTCAAGTCCTCATCAGGAGCCCTGGTTCAGGGTTGGTATCACTCAAGAGCAAGAGTTGCTGCCAGGACTTCTTAGGCCCTGTGGCCCCATCTGCTTTGATGGGGTATCCCTGCAGAGAGTGGCACAGGGCCCAGTGCCAGGCGCAGGTTGGGGTTTCTTACCATCCCACTTCTCCCTGTCTCAAAGCATCAAGTGAGAGGTGAAAGGAACCAGCACCAAGGAGGCAAGCAGAAAGAGACCCTGAGCCTGGCTACTCCGGGAACGTGGCAGGAGATCTGAATGTCCTGTGCATGACCTGGGGCGAGTCATAAGACGCAAGGCTCAAGGTGGCAGGCACATTAAAAATCGCCCATTGTAACCCTCACTGTGCTGAGCAGAGGACGGGGAAAGGGGAATGAGAGTCTTGTTTAGGGTTTCAGTTAGGACTAGACATGGTGGCTGTGTTAGCTAGAGATTGCAGTGTAACAAATAGGCCTTGTGCTTTAAGGCATCTTGAGGCTATTCTGCAGGAAGTGGTGGAGAAATCAGCTGCATAAGCTCCTGCCTCCAGGAGCATTGGTGCGCAGCTGATGGGTCAGTTCTCTGCAGTTATTGGGCTGAGAGGTTTGCTCTTCACTGGCTCTCTGCCAGAGGTTCTTGCCCCATAAGCCTCTTCACCACAACAACTGCATCATCAAAGTGCGAGTCAAGAAAGCAAGAGAGTCGTCAGGATGGAAGCCGTAGCGTCTCATAACCTCAGTTATGAAGGATCCTCCCACATGCTGTTAGAAGAAAGTCACTGGGTCCAGCCCACCCTTGAGGGAGGGAGTTCTACAGCAAGAATCATGAAAGACCACCTTAGAAAGCTTCTTATTATACTGCATATAATGGAGGATACAAATACAGTGGCTTAAACTACACACTTGTATCTTTCTTTCTCATAGCAGTTCGAGAGCTGCATGAAGGTCATGGTCATAGTAGGTTCAGACCCTTTCACTTTTGCTGCTTTCCCATGCTTAATGTTTGACTTCTATTCTCAAGCTTGTCTCATAGTTCAAGAGAGCTTTCCGAGCTCCATCCATCAGATCCATGTCTGTAACCTTTAAAAGAGTTTGTCATCCCATCACTTCCCTGACCATCCCAGCAGCCATGCTTCTCGGTGAGGGAAGCTGAGAAATGTAGTTTTTATTCTGGCATATTGTCCCCACCTGTGATACAAGATTAACAAGGAAGAAGGAGGGAAGGGCTATGACACATTCAGCTGCAAGCCTCTGATGCTCACAGGTTTCCCCGATGGAGGTGGTTACCCCACCCCACCCCACCCCACACCATGGGCTCTGCTCCCTGCTCCTGGTCTCCTGGGGGAGGAGCTGTGGTGACAGCCAAGGCTCAAGTGCTAGAGAGTGACGCACAGGTGCAGTGCAAGACAAGGCACCAAGTGAAGATGTGTGACACTGGCTGCCTGTTTGTTCCTTCCCTGATCCCCTAGTAAGCCAATTGTTCCTCTCTTGCTTTGCATGAGGCCACAGGAAAAGGAAGGATGGGGAGAGGAAGAAAAAGTGGAAGAGGAGGAGGGGGAGGGGAAGGAAGAGGAGAGACTTATAGCCCTGCAGTGTCTAAGATGTGACAGATATGTGAGAGAAGAAATGACCAATCAGTAGATTATTCAATAGAAGACTAGCCCCAGGAAAGTAAGGGCATGCAGGCTGGGACTTGAGTGGATAGGAGTTGGGTGGCTAGGAGTGGGCTGAGGTGCATGCTGGCTGGCATACAGATGCAGCCCCTGGTCTTAAGGAGGGCTTTCCTGAAGCCCTCGCTCATCTCCAGCCTCTGAACTTGGGCCTTTTCTGATGGAGACCCAGCAGCCAGTCTCTGGCCAGACCCCTGCCTGTAGCAGTGCCCTGATGGAGTCTCTAACAACCTCAATTCCACTGCTGTGCCTGCTTTTCCAGCCCTGCCTCTGGCTCCTGCATTCTGCTGCCACATCCTTAGACCTCCAGGACTGTGTACTAAGCTCTAGGCCAAGAATGATGAGCAGATGGCCAGGGAGGGTGCCAGAGAAGTACAAGGAGCCAAGGGTCTTACCAGGGTTCCAGTTTCTGCCTGCTTGATAGCATGAAGAGCACCACCGGCATGCCCTGAACTGTAGTCACTTATAAGCCACGAGAGAACAGTGCAAAACACTCAGCTTGGTCTGTGAACTCCTGCCTATTCCTGTGTAAGAAACCTTGTGAGCCTGGTGTCATTGCAAGGAGGGAAGGTGTGGCAGGTACCTCTCAGCTCCGGAGTTAAGGTGGCACCTTCCAGGGTGCTCACAAATGCCAAAGGCCACCTGCCCTCAGGTACCGTGTGCACAAAGACAGTGGGGCATGTGGAGGGCGAGGGGAGCCCTCAGTGCTGTATCTTGCCATTAAGGGTTTATAGTCAGAACTTGGGAACATAGCTCGCTGCCAACCAGGGGAATCCGCTGCTAGGAGACATGGCGAATGGCATCGTGGTGTGGACAGTGCTGTGCGTGGATTTTCTTCTTACACAGATGCAAGAGGCAGGTGCTGCTCTTCCCCAGGCCACAGCCTTTTTCCTGGGCAGGGGCAGTAACAAGCCCAGCAGTCCTGTTTCCCACCTTTGCCATGAGCAAAGCAGATCCCAGGGTCCCTGGGATCTGAGATACTTCTGAGTGAGGCCTGAGCTATTGCTGCCGAGGAAGCTGCCCTGCCTCTGCAGGAAAGTGGTTTCCAGCTGTTCCTGGAGCCTGGGGCATGGCCGGAACTTCCCAGGGGTTTACTGACCTCACCACCGGAACCTAGGCTGGAGGATGCCAGCCCACAGAGCCCTGTTGTAACAAAGGGAGCAAGAGCCAACCTTTGAGGATTGTTTTCTTCAAATTGCTTTCTATAGCTGTTGTCACACACAGAAATACCCAAAATCTCATCTGGGGGGTGGGGAAAGAAACAGAAAACAAAAAAGGAAGAAAAGTCATGATAGAGCCTTTTAAGAGACGTTTTGAAATATTAGCTATTTAAAGTTGTTTTTGTAAGCATTTTCATATAATTGAGATCCTGGTGCATGGAGAAAAAAATGTTAGAACTTTTCCCCCTTGCCTCATATGATGGTCCAAATATTCTCAGGTCGTTACAGACCTTAGTGATGACTCCCCGGGCTGAATAAGCCATGGGAGCTCCCTGGTGAAGCTGTGCTGCAGCATGGTAGGATGCCGTTTCAGGGCCCGCTGGGTACACCCTCCCTGGCGGCTCTTCTTGCTCCGCTGGCCTCTGGTTGTGTGAATGGCACCTGGCAGGATGAAGTGGCTTCCACCTTCTAACTTGGGGCAGGGCCGGCTGCACCCTTAAGGGAGGAAGGACAGCTCCCACTGCCCTGGGCACAGGGATGACCCCTGCAGTGTGATGCTGTGTGGCACACTGGGACGGCTCTGAGCACACTAACCCAGCCCATCACCACGGCTCCGAGCCAGCTCGGTGTCCCCAAAGCATTCCAGGCTGTGGCACGTTCCACGTTGCCAGCATCTACCGTGAGTGCGTGAGGCGAGGCAAGGCGAGGCCACCTCACTGCGCTGCTCGTCGTCAGGTCTAACAGCCTGCTGAACTTCGTGTGCTCACTGTTGGAGACCGTAATAGCACGGACCTAGTAGAGTTGTGAGCACCAAATGTAACACAGTATGAGACACTCTGGTAGTGTGTCCAGCCCTCAGATACACCAGAGATGTGCACTGTCACTATTTGCTTCTAGGGGCTCCTGTCCATCCTAGGTGGCAGGGAGGTAGAGCTGATGTAGCAGGCAACAGGGATGTTGTGTGCCGAGGGAAACGAGGCTCAGAAAGGAATTTATGGGGCTCAGCAGCAGAGGGGGTAAGCTCCCCAGGCCTGCATCTCTGTCCACTCCGGTTACACTGTGCTGGCTCCACATGACACTCTTGCTCCTCTGTCCCACACCTCTGGATACGACTTCCTCGGCTGTTCTTGTCTCTTCAGGTCTGGCGACCACCTGGGGGTACCCTCAGGGCAGAGCCCATGTCTAGCTCATCTCTGCACCCCAAGGTCTCAGTGCCTGGGAGCACAGAGGAAGTGATATGTTTGTTGTGTATTGGCAGCAAAGACAGGACCAGAACAAAGGACACTAGGTGGAAGAAGGGAGAGCTCAGCGTCCCCAGCTCTCTTCTCGGCTCATCACTGCTTACTAGGCCAGGGAGCTGGATTTTCCCTTGCAGTCATCCTCTCCACTGGTGATACCAGACAGATCCGTTGTCTTTTGCAGAGTAGATCATTGTCTCCTCTGCCCCCTGTATTCCCAGCTAGCCCTGCGTGGCCTCCTGCATCATACATCCCAATGCAGCCTGTCTCATATTAGTGACATGTGGCATAGCTGGGTCCCTAGTAACACAGGAATCCTGCTGAAATCAGAGAGATGCCCTCTTTGCTCTCAGCGTGCTGTCGCGATGTTTCCACAGATTGCTGGGTTCCTGTGTGTTGAAGAGACAGGTTTCTGGCTTGAGCACAGCCTTTCAGCTTTTGACCCTGCTTTCTGGGCTCTGCCCTCACCGCTAGGGCCTCAGGCCCATTCTTTACCCAGCTCTAGGAAAAGAAAAAGGGTTTTGTGGCAGCAACAAGGACCTGACCGTGTTAATCTGTGTTGATGTCAAGGGCCCAGCTTTACACTTCCAGGCTCACAAAAGAAAAATGTGTTATCCTGTCTTGAGCCTGAGCCCGGGATACAGATGTACTCCCAGGACTGACCTTGGGCCCCCTGGAGGTGTATAGCAGGCATAGGACTGCCAAAATTGGACTCGGTGAGGCTGCTGTCAGACTGTCTGTAGATGATCTTGGTGGGGACCCTTTTCCTCCCCGAGGACCCCTTCTCTGGGTAAAGCCCAGAGAACACTGGCAGCCTCAGTTGTAAACACTGCAGGGCCTTGTGGAGAAGCAGTCTGTAGGAGTAGAAATGCTATCTCTGGACAGCCGTCAACTAAGGGTCCTGCTCAGCCTCACATACATTGAAACTGGTACCCCGGAGATGGCATTGATACAGGGCTTTCCAACACCCTTTTGCAGGGCCTCCCCAGCCAAAATGCATGTGCTAATTTGTTATCCTCGCTGCCTTGTAGGCTCTCAGGGTAGTGTGAGGATTTTTTGGTTTTTGTTTGTTTTTTAAATCAAAGATCAACTTAGAAATGTTGGTCAGCTTAAGGCTGCCTGGGGAATGAAAAGAAAATATGTTGGCAAGAAACCAGGGCTATAGCGCAGGCTGTGTGATTTGGGTCGTGGCTTCCGAACCCTCTCCTGGGATAGGAGCTTTCCCGTTTCTCCGGTCCTGGGAGTGGGGCATGTTCTTCTCACAGCCTACCATCTCTCAAGTCAGGCTGCCTCTTCTCCCTCTGGGTGGCAGCCTCCCAGTGGCCAGATGTGCTGCACAACCCATGCTACGTGTAATTGTCATTCAAAGTGTCTTTAGAAAGATTTTGCTGTGATTTTCTTATTGACACACAGAAAAAAATAAGAATACTGTTGCTCGGAAAGGCTTTGAGACCGAGCGATGGAGAAATCAAGTGTGAGTTGTGGGAGGCTAAATTGTGAGCTCAGGCTTTCTCATGCAGTAACAGGAGTCCCAGGCACGCAGCACCCCAGGTGGGAGACATTGCTGGAGCCCTTGGAAGGGAAGAGACAGGAGCCGCCCAGCCTGTGTGACCCGTGCTCCCTGCAGGCAAGGTCTTCAGGAAGACAATAATGGCAGCATTACTTTTTCTTTTCTTTATGGCTCATAAACTAACTCTTACCAATTGATCGCTTTCTTGTGTCTTCTCTGGTTCTAATATCTAATAGTTGCATTTACATTTTTCTGTAATTAGAACAAGCTAAGCAAAAGTAACATTTTTTTCACGTTGCCTTCACACATCCGTGCCATTCCTCTGGACCTCTGCCACTTTGGATTCATGATGGTGTCCCTGACACCGTCTCCTGTGGTGTCCCTGACAGCACCTAAATCCTAACTATGCAGGAGACAGGAGGATTGTGAGTTCCAGGCCAGCCCTAGGTCACTTAACCCTATCACATCTCACAATAAAATAAAAAGTGCTGTGAATATAGCTAGTAGTAGAGTACTTTTCTGGCTTGTACTAGGCCCTGAGTTTAATCTCTAAAACAGTAAGTAAGTAAACAAACAAATAAACAAGATAGATGGGTAGGTAGAAAGATGGGTGGATGAATGGATGGACGGACAGATGGACAGATAGGCAGATAAGTGGGCAGGGAGAGCTGCGTTCCATCAGAAGGAACCCGTCTCTGGTGGGCAGCGTCTCCCTTCAGGGAAGTGGCAAACAGTGGGCGCTGACACTCAGTGCCTTTGTTCTTCTAGGCTTTTCCTTGACATTTACTCACTTGGTCTTGACTGATTCTCAAACTGCAGCCAGACATCTTGATCCACAGCAATGACCCTAGGTCCACCCCTGTAGATGTTGATTGGCCAATGCATGTATTAATAAATAATTCATAGACCACGGAATTTGGGTACTTAAATATGCTCACAGATATATATGACCTTCATCGTCTCAAAGGATCCTGTACTCTGGCTCTTACCCATTATCCTTCTGTCCCCTTCCTGCCTGAATCCTAGTAAATTTCAATCCATTTTCAGTTTCTAGATTTGCCCGTTCCGGGTGTTAAGTCCTACAGCGTAAAGGCTAATGAAATGCCTGTGATCTGCAGAGCGTGGCTATCCTACCTTCTCTCCAGAAGTCCTTGTAGTTTGTAGAACCTTCTGTTACATCCCGTCATCCTTTTCTTCTCCATCCCTCCAGGCTGGCCCCATCACAGCTCAACCTGGTGGGCATGTCCCTCAATCACCTTGTGTAGCAAACTTGAGTCAAAATGCCTAGGCTGTCCTGTTCCAGGGTCCCCACCCATACAATGGGGCAGGGATGCATGCTCTGCCTGCCTGGTGCACAGGGTTATTGCAGGTCACTGGTAAGATGGTGCTGGGCTGTGCAGCTGCCAGGGACCTGAGCCCCAGGGCCACTTACTTCCTTGATGACTGGCCTCCTGGGGAGTTCAGGTTGGATAGCAGCTTATCTGTTGAGCTGTGCAGGAGTCAAAGCCTTGACCTGGGGCTAGCCCAAAAGCCTTCTAGGACCAGGAGGTGTAGCAGTTTATAGAGGAAATGGGCAAAAGATGGAGAGTGGGGTGAGAGGAGCTCTGGACCCCTCACTTCTCTTTAGTCAGAGCAGCTTCCTGTGTGGCTTAGTTCACCTCCTCGTAGCCAGTTTACCTTGGGCAATGCCTGTCCGAATCAGTGTCTGTATTGTACAGTGGAAACACAAGTTGTGCCTGCATGATGGAATTATTTTGCAGATTAAATTAATTTAGCACAGAGCCCAGCATAGAGTAAAAGCTCAATAAATGAAATTGTATCGGAGTTTGGTTTTTTTTCTGTTTTGCAGGGGGAGCCATTTATTATTTCCTTGGAAAATTAAGTCAGGTATTACAGTAAAATGGTTTGGAAACCAGCGGTCTGGTAGACATGATACCAGTGGTTTGTTTCCCTGTTTTAAGAGAGGTCAGAGGGCAGTTGTCTTCGAGCAGAAACAGCAGAGACATCCGTGTAAGTGCCGCCTCTGTGCGTTGAGGCTACAATAGAAATTAAGAGTCTTGGGCTCAGTTCTTTATCAGCTAAAGTTCATGGAGAATTCATAGAGTGCTTTAGTGGCCCTGGGCATGGGATTGAGTTGGAGATTCCTGTGGTTGCTGTCCAGCAGGCTTTGGGCTCTGTGTGGGCCATGCAGAGGCTGCCCAACGGAACAGGGCCCTGCGTAGAGCCAAGCTGAGCTGGTTCCACTGCTAACGTGCCATCTGTCTCAGTGACATCAGCAGCCAGCAGCCGCCAGCCTGGCAGTGCCGGGAGGGCACAGCGTGTTCCCTGCTGGCCATTTTCCTTTTCCTGGGGATCCGCCGTCACGCTCTCTAAGATTGACTGAATGTATACAGAGATCCTAGCTCTGGTGCCTCAGGATGGAGGGAGAGAACAGCCAGGTGCTGCCTCTGACAGCGTAGAGTTCAGTTGGCAGAGCTGAAATGGCATCAGGTAGGCCTTAGGGGGAGGAGCAGGCCATCTCGGCCCTTCCTCATTCTGTGAAGTACTGCTATCTGACACGGCTTGTTTACATACTGCCTTCTGTGCTTGCTTGTTCTTTGGTCCCTTGCAGCCCAGCTCCACCACAGTGCAGCATCTTCCCATAGATCTGTGGCCCTTGCCCCAGGCCAGCCCGTGTCCTGCTAGTCTGACAGCTTTGTCTGTTCATCTGCGAGGTGGTTTTGCACATTTCTGTTTTGGACTAAATGTATTGATGTCACATGTAACTCCCAGGGGACAGTCCTTTTCTTGATTTATCTCCAACTTTGTAGGGAGGGCCACCTTCATTTTTATGCCCCTGGGTCACCTCTACTAAGTGTCTCACAGGAGGCTCTGAACCTGGCCCATGTCAGGGCCAGGCTGGGAACATGTATGTGTGTGAGGACAGCTGTGTGAGAGTCAGTGTGGCTGTGCATAGTGTGTGGAAGGGTATGGGGAGTGCTGGGGGGGTGTGGAGGCCTGGCAGCTAAGTGCGTCACCTGGAAGGTCGGCCTCCCTGGATCTTGCTGATGGCTGTAGGAAGCGAAGGTGAGCCAGTGTTGCTAGCTCTTACAATTTTTACAAGAAAAGTGAATTTTACATGAAAGTTTTAAATTTACAAATGCTTGCTCAAATACTTAACAAATACCTAACGAGCCAAGCAGAGTGCACCACAGTGCAAACCTAATCCCCAGAATAGGCAACAGCACTGTGTGCTCTGTGGTTGTGCTTCTGTGAGAGACAAGTTGATCATCCGAAGTGATGGCCTGTGTGTGTGTGTGTGTGTATGCACATACATGTGTGCATGCGTGGTGCATGTGTGCATATGTGCATGCAGAAGCCACAGGCCTCGTGATTGGCTCTTACCACTGTCTGTGGGCCCCCTGTGAGCTGAGCTGAAGGCAGCTTCCAAGAGGTGAGCTTGAGCAGTCCTTGAAGATGAGGAGGAGCCAGTTCAGTCTTCCAGCCACAGTGTCTCTGTGCTGAGGACGAAGCTGGACCACCTGCAGAGCACAGCCAGCTGAGGGCCAGGCTGTGTGGAGCCTGTTCCAGGCTGTAGACATCCCTGCAGGCTCCCCAAAGCAGCTTAGTACTGTCACTGCACCAGCTGGCTCTGGATCAGGAAGCTCTTTCAGAAGGAGGGAGAGGGGGAGGAGAAGGAGAAAAAGAGAGAAAGTGAGAGCTGACTGGGGGCCTTGGTTACCCCAGGAGAGACACTAGAGAGGGTGTCACCTGAGAAGGAGGGACAGGGCTGCTGGGGCCACCTGGCTTAGAAGAGCTTGATGGCCTTAACCTGAACTGCTCTCACAGGTGTAACTACTGGGTTCAGAGCAGGACACCATTGGTCTCCCTTCCCAGCATGCTGTTAGTTTTTACTCTTAGCCAACAGACCCAGAGGCTTTTGAAGGCTGGAGGTGTGGTCTGCCTACCTACCCCCAGGCCCCAGGAGGAGAGAATGGGTCAGTCCCCTTGAGTCCATGCAGGTTTCAAAGCCAAGGCCAACAGGAATTGGAGTGCAGGGTATGACTTGGGGAGGCTGTGGGGTAGGGGAGAATATGAGGACAGCTGTGGTGTTGGTGAAGTCGAGTGATAATTAAGTGCTTTCTGTATCCCTGGCTGTGCTGAGTTCTTCTCTTATGCTTTTCTACATGCATTAGCTCACTTAATTCTCACAAATCTTATGTGTGAGGTACTTGCGTTGCCAGTCTGTTACAAATGAGGAACTAGGCTGAGTCTCCCAAAATCACACAGCTAACAAGCGACTTAGCCAGCAGGGAAACTGGAATCGGATAGCGTAATCACTATGTTCCTGTCTTTGGAGTGGAAAACCAAGAGGAGGTCACCCAGCCGGTGACCTTGCGCAGCTTCAGTTTATGACCTCAGGTCCAAGGCACCCGATAGTAGGAGGTGAGGCCTGTCCACCTACCCCCAGGTGCTTAGTATTTCTTAGCTGAGATGAATGTTCTTCAGAAAGTTCCAGAATGTTATGCAAGAGTTTGAGACCTGGTCCAGGAGGGGAGGTGTTGGATAGGTAAACCCCCAGAATCCTTTGGTTTTGATGTCCTGGAAACTGGAGAGGAGTCTAGGGCCAGAAGACAAGGGCAAGAGGGCAGGAAGGAGCAGGTTCAGGTGGCCATGTTGAAGAGGAGCATGGGTAAGTTTGCCCATTCTAGGCTCTAGGTAGAGATAGGTATAGATGGAGCAGGGCCTTCAGGGATGATGCAGTCTTGTCAAGACAAGATAAAATCCATAAAAAATTCAAGAGCAAGAGTTGAACAATAGCATAGGAGGAAGATGAGAAGGTGTCAAGAGGCAGCCAGTGCTCAGTACCCAGGGATGGGCAGTACTGGAGTCCAGGGGAGGCCCCTTGGGCTTTGAGAGCCCAAAGGGCAGGTAGACCCAGACAAAAGGACATCCAGGGGTTGGGCAGGGCTGGCCCCCTCCCCAGCCTATCCCACCACAATTTACCCTGGTGCATCTGCTGTTCCTGTCTTCTGGCTCCAGGAGGAAATGAACACCAGGGAAGCCCTCGGGTGGACGACTAGCATGTCTTCCTCCCATGACCTTCCTGCTAGGCGCCTTCGGGGAGGGTGCTGGCTACAGCAGGCCTGTTGCTGACGGGAGAAGGGGCCGCAACATCCCCCTTGCCCTCCTACCACCAATCCCCCTTCTGGGAACTGCTCTAGTTCTCAACCACCCCAGTGCTGATCTTGAGACAGAACAATGAGGCCCAGGCCCCATTTGCCTTCTGTATGACACTGTAAAGGAACTAGAGGCTCAGTCCAGGCCTACACAGACTTGGGCTTCCAGAGTTGGCTGAGAGGGCAGTGGGATGATTCGGGGAGTTCTCTGCTACTGAGGACTGAATCTCTGCCCTGTCGCTCATGGCTGATGTTGTGATTACGACCCAGAATGCACCAAGGGACTGAGGGGACTGGCATTCATGGGGGAGAGGTCACCTTCTCTCTGGGATGGCAAACTATGGAGGAGCCTGGTCCAGTCTGGGTCTAGCCAGAGGCATCTGAGTGGCCCCCAGTCTTTCCTCTGTGGGCGTCAGTGCCCTCATCTGCACAGCGAAGAGGCTGGCCTGTCCAAGTACCTCTGAGGTTGTGTGGCGGGTGTATCAGAAGCCGCCGACCTGTCCATGCTGGTGAAGCCAGAAGCTCCACCAGGTAGGACTCTGAGGAGCTGACGGCACATGTGCCTAGTCGCCAGGAGAGAACAGCACAGCTTTTGAGGCCCTGCCGGTGGGAGCTCTGCTGCTGGCTATGAGTGCCCTCCCTGGACCAACTGGCCAGAATGGAGACTCTGCCCCTGCTAGGATCACAGGGCGGGGTTTCTGAGTGATGAATGGAAGGGTTGTGAATGCTTTTCTCCATCTTGGCAGCAGAAGCTCCTGAGAGCTTATCATAAGTGCAGAATATCAGGTCCCTGCCCATCACTGGATCTGTGTCTATTTTAACCAGATGCACCAGGATTCGTGAGCTCATAGCAACTTACAGAGCACTGTGCTGTACAACTTAAGTGCAACTCTTTTGACCACAACTCACCACAAAAAATTCATTTTTATGGGCAGGTAAAATGAAAGTCCCAGGAAACAATAATTGCACGCACAATGCATGCTACAATGATGTATTTTGCCTTTCCTTACACATTTTTAATGCTAAGACCCAGGAAACTTAATTTACAGCTCACTAAATCTTGACAACTGCAATTGGAATAAAACCTGTCTGATATGTGAGTGACAGAGAGTTAAAATGGCTAAGGAACTGGCAGGGGAGTGGGACTTTTTTTTTTTTTGGGGGGGAGTGGGACGTTTAGAGGACAGCAGATGTCCTTGACTCCTGAAACAATAAATGTTGCCAGTTTCCAAGATGGCCTGCCTCTAGGGCCGTACATTTCGGACCTTTCCCACTTCCCAGGGGCTGGGGACCTGAGGCTTCCCTACCCTCCTTGGCTGAACCCTCCTGGTGCCCCTTGGCCTGCGCCCATGTGGCCACGTGAGCAGGCTGGCACTGACAGGCATCGCGGTGCTTTGGGGCTGCCAATTGCCAGGGAGATGGCGTTGCCTTCGGAGTCCTGGCTACGAGGGGTGGAATGCTGGCTGGAGGAGGGAGATTGGCAGGGAGCGGGTTCCCATGGCTTCCTCTGCGTGGCCGTGGCGTCCCCCTCCAGGGCAGCTTGTCCTCTCTTCTCACATGCTCCACAGGCCCTGTGTGTGGCCTCCAGACCAGCCCTGCCCTGAGAGCTGCCTGACTCCTAGGGCTTGGTGCAAGCTCTGGATAAAGGGGTCACTGCTGACGCTCCATGGAGGCAGGAAGGGGAGCAGGGACTGAGGGGACCAGGGTCATGACAGACATGGTCGCCAGGAGAGAACTGCTGGCTGGAGCACAGTGCTACGTGACAGCATGCCACAGAGAGACACTGCTGCAGAGTGTGGTATGCACGTCCATGGATGTGGTGAGTGGGTCAGCTGGAGGCAAGCCGTGGGGGCCCGAGCGGGGCTCACTGCCCACTCACTGCTCACATGTGGCCTAGATGGAGAGTTGCTGTCCTGCTGAAATGGGGAGACAAGAAGCCCTCCAGAGCACCTTTGGGTGCCCTGCAGCTGGCCTGGGGTGAATGGGAGGGTAAGGCCCTTGCAGCGGCACAAAGCAAAGAATGGGCCAGGGAGACAGAAACGTCTTCCTCCACTCCTTGTGTGCTGTCCCAGAATGGAGCTTTGTTAGTGGAATGCAGGGGGCAGCGGGGTTGCGGGGGAGACTCCCAGGAAACTGGGAGAGGCAGGGTAGACTGGGGCTGCCTCTCCACAGGTCCTAGAGCACTGGGTTCCCACAAAGGGCAGGTGGACCACAGAGAAGAGAAGTCTCATGTGGTGTGCAGGTCACCAGTCTCATCCCTGGGCGTTGAAGGGGGAGATAATGCCTCTAATGCCAGGCTGTTCTTAAAGGGATTGGCTAAATTTACAGCTTCTAATGCTATTTGCCCCTGGGCTGGTGGGAAGGGATGCTGGAAGGGCTGGGGCAGATCCAGCTTATTCTCTCTGGGCTGCAGCATACTGCTGGATGGGCTGGCCTCACCTTTCTTTTTCTCTCTTTTTTTTTTTCCCCCCATAATTTTATTGAAGAACAAATAGCAATGGGACAGTTTCAAATCAAATTAGAACAGATTCAACAATTAATACATTGCATATTATTTTCTTAGTGGTTATTTGTTGAACAAGGTGCAGACATGATATTCCATTTACTCACCTTTCTTTTGCTTCAGACCTATAGCTCCTGAGGGCGCTGTGAGCTCCCCATGCTCAAGCCAGGCAGGGCCACAGGGCTAGGAAGAGACAGGCTTCCTAGCATAAGCCCCGTCCCTCTGTGCTGGCTTTCTAAGGAAGCCACACAGCTCCGGGACAACAGCAGGAAGGGGGTGGGTTGTGTGGGCTGGGGGAGGGAGGATATCAGTGTGGGGGAAGTCTTCTTTTCATGGGAGAACATGAGTGTGTTTCATTTCTGGCCTTAAAAATAGGCAGCCAGGCCCCTGGGTCTGCAGTGGCAGCATGGCTGTGATTGGCTGCAGCAGGGGGCAGGACACCCTGGGACACCAGCTGGAATAAGGTCTTTTACCACTGAGAGGCAGCTCCAAGAAGAGAGCACTACTATTCCTTCCCCAGATAGCCACAAGGTGCTAGGACTGGCTGTCCTGTAGCCTTGTCAGGGAATTAAGCAAAGGGGCCCCTGCTGGTCCTTCTGCTGCCTGGGCCCCCGCGTCATCCGTCCTGTGCCCACTCCAGCTGCCCCTCCTGCCTGTGGCCGCCCCTTTAATGCCTTTCATGGTGAAGTGCAACCTCAGCACTTTCCCCACTCCTGCTTCAGGCCCTTTTTGTTCCACTCCATTCATCACCTGGTAGGGAATGTGGGCAGGGCTAGAATGCAGGGACAAGTTCTTGGGATCTGCCTCCCTCTGCATGCTCTGTGTCCTGCATGGCCACCATCACAGGTGTCCCTGACTTCTTCCACCCATTCCTCTCTCCTTTTCCTTCTTCCTTTGGTCCCAGCCTTCTTTACTTTCACTGATCATGAAAACAAAAGCCCCTCCTTGCTGGCTCTCAGCTCAGCCAGCAGCCCGGCTGCATGAGGATTTCCCAGCAGCACTTACTGTGACAGAGAAAGCAAGCCAGGGCTGGCCCCCAGAGCTCAGGTGGGAAGGCAGCCAAGCCAGCCTTGGTGGGCAGTGTCGTCTTCCTTGTATTTGCAGCTACTCTGCTCTCCTCACTCTCCTTGCCTTACAAAGGTGATGGAGCTTCTAGGCTTATCCCTGAAAGAAATGAAACAGGGATTCAGGCAGATACTTGTACATCTGAGTTCACAGCAGCCAAATATGGAAGCAACCCACGTGCAGGTCAATGGATGAATGGGTGTATAGAACCAACAGTGGCAAGTGCGTTATCGTAATACGATGTCTTATCAGCCGTAAAAGGGCATGAAATTCTGACACATGATAGCATGGATGCACTTTGAACACTTTATACTAAACGAAATAAGCCAGTCACAAAGGATAAGTATTGCACGATTCCACTCGTACAGAGGACCCAGAGTAGGCCAGTTCATAAAGATAGAGGAATAGCCGTGGTACCAAGGCTTGGGCCAGGGGTTGAGAAATTAGTATTAGGTAGGTTCGGAGTTTCAGCTGGAGATGATGAAAAGGCTCTGGAAATGGTGACAACAGTTATGTACATTGTGAATATACTTAAAGCTACTGAACCGTACACTTTTAAACGGGGAGTTTTAGAATATGTATATTTTACCACAGTAAAAACAATGTCAGGGTCAGGGCACAGGTGCCTCTCTGAACTTCCAGCCTGGGAGCTGTAAGAAGGGCCCAGAAGGGCACTCTCTGCCTCTCCCTGCTCCTAATTCTCCTGCAGAAGAGGAGCCTGCAAAATCAGTCCTGAATGCACCCCATCCCATTGAAGGAAGAGCCTCAGCTCCCTGGATGAGGTAAAGTGCAGAGTGCAGAGGCTAGGGAGTCTCCCAGGAGCTAGACTCTCAGAAAGAGGGGAGAGGAAGGAAGGGCTGTTGAGCAGAGCTAGGGGTCTGGTCACCACTGGGACTCCAAATAGAATGTGCCTCACAATGTTCATATGAGACCAAAAGGAAACCTGTGGTCCCAACCAAGGGCTGGACTGGAGGATACAGACACTGTCTCCTTACACACACGCTCAGGTTGCAGGGTCCGGGTGAGCTCCTGCAGACCTCTCACATCATAGGAGCCCTGCACATCAGGTGCCAGGGTAGTTGAGATGAGAGACACCATACCTTAACCATACCACACACCACGTGACTCTGGATAGCAAAAGCTAGTATAGAAGGTGGCTGAGAGGACATGAGGGTACACAAGGAATTCAAGACAGGTGCCCATTGAGGAGTCCTTTTCCCTCTGGACACCAAAAGTCGCAGAGTTGGGATGGGTCTTAATCCCTGCGCTTCCTCAGCAAGCCACACTGGGGTCATTACCACACCCAGACCCACAGTCCCTTGTACAACTGTGGCATGACCCATGGGATTCAGGCATGCTGGGAGGACCCAGCAGCACAGGCTGGAGGCCACTGCTATAGGCAGAGGCCAGCATTCAGTCCTACTAGAAATGGCTCTGGTTCTGGTGTCGACTCCCATAAAACCTTGCTCTATGTCCTGTACAGTCAAGTGTGCCAGAAACCCTTGATCAAGCTGGAAGTCTTTCAAGGAATGTAGGTGGGCCTTCAGCCCTGAGTGTGCCCCCTGGGAGCTCCTTTTCAGCCCTCCCTGGGGATCAACGTTAGCATTCCCATCTAGCTCAGGCTTGGCACTGAGCCTGCATGAGACACCCTTCTGGAGCCAGCACCCAGGCAGAGAGCAAAAACTGCACACAGCACTTAAAGAATTCTCTGCTCCTTGTCAGGCAGTGGGGAACAGAGACATGGGAGCTATCCTGAAGGCCTGCACAGGCTCCTAGCGGATGGGAGGGGAGAGAGACGGATGGGAGGGGAGAGAGACGACAGGGTTGGAGTCAGGCCAGCCTGGAGACCCTGGTGTGAGTTAGTTTGGGCATGTTACTTAAGTCTCTGAGCCTCTGTTTCCTCTGCTAAGTGCCATAATTATGCTAATTTCGTGGGCTCATCCTGAGGGTGAAGTGTGTGGAGGCACAGCAGAAGTACTGAGAACGCAACAGGGAGCAGTAAACACTCGCATTCCTTTCAATAATGTAAGACGCAGCATTCAGACCCGTAGCCAGGACTGGGTGAATCCTTTGCCTCTTGGCCTTCCCTGGAGCCAGGAGGTTGGACTCATTGCCAGATGGCCTTTGCTCTGGCACTGTATCAGTATAAGGCTGTGCTGGTTTGTCGGGAGGATCCCCTAAGCGAGGGGCAGTGGGACCAAGAAGCAGGGGCGCATTCTGGGTTGGTATTTGATGACTGTAATAGAGGGCTGCAACCCGCTGACTTAGAATATCTGCTAGTCACTGCCTCGTTCTGTAAATCTGTAGCTCAGCAGTCTTTGCCCAGCTGTTTTCCCTTGGGAGAAAACTGACAAGGGTGGGCTCGGGGAGCCCAACTTGGAAGCACCCTGAGCCCTGCCTCGTGTCCCCTCTGGTCAGCACTCAGCCAGCCCTTGGTTGTCAGCCCATAACCGCATTCCCTACAAATCCTCAGAAACTGAAGGTTTTGGAAATCAGATGTCCCTTTCAGCACCGGGGCCTGGCCTTTCTCATCCACCCAAGCATCCACATAGCCCCCGACGTCTTTGAGCCCTACATGTCTGCTCTTCTGACCTGCTCTATGCTTTCTCGACATGGAGGTTGGGGAAAGACCTTTCAGGAGTACCGATGAAAGCTGTTCCAGCTGTTTCTCCATGGCTCAGTGGATCCTTGTGCAGATCACAGGTCTCAGGATAACTCAAGGGACACAAGACAGTCTTTAAAAGTCCCTGCCCATCTGGCCTCAAGCCAGTAAGGAGGGGAAGGTTCCTGCACGGGGGTGAGGACTGTCACTCACCTCACTGCTTGGTGAATAACATGTGACTGCAGTGAATGAGGGCTGAGGGAGATAGTAGGGCTGTCCCTGCGGGCTTGGACCCTGAGGATGGGCTGAGCCAGCCTTGTTAGGAGGGCTGTTCTTCAGTTGTTCAGTGCAAGCAGGCTTCTCAGGAACAGCGGGTCATGTCCACCAGGCCCAGCTTGAGAGAGGGCCAGAGGACTACTGAAAGTGTTCATACTCCCCTGGAAGGGGCCAGACAGTGTCCTTGGCTTGGCCACACCTGCATGGACAACCTGCCCAGCCTTTTATATTCTACTGGTAAAACGTAGTCATGATGCTATAGCAGAATAGAGCACATGTCCCCCAAGCTATCCTATGGCAAGGTTGCTAACCTGAGGCCCATAGGCTCCAACTAACTTAGGGGACTCTCTAGTAATGAGAGGAATAAAGTCTTTTTAGAAGAAGGGATTTTCTTGGAGGGCTAAGCCCTTCCTAGGGTTTGTGTTTGGACTGCCCAGGTCTTGGGTCAGGGATGTAACAATCCGTGGCCTACTCTGATACTAGATTTTGTTAAATTGTGCCAGGCAGTGGGGCTCAGGTGCCAACTGTGGTTCATGTTCTGCTTTTCGCAGATGACAGGGCCTGGGCATGTGCTAGCCCAGACAATGCCCAAGGTCTCCCATTGACCAGTGAACAAATGTGCCTTCTTTGGCCTCAGTTTCCCTCCCCTTGCAGTAGGAACTCAAAGCATTCTTTATGCTAAGGATAAACCAATGCCCATGACTTTGTTGTCACTTAAGAGATCAAAATGTCACAGGAGAGGAGACAGAGTCCCCAGGAGAGAATGTTTCCCTGTGTCTCACAGGGTCTATCTTTTCTCATTCCCACCAGCCTGCCCGGGCCTCTGAGCTGGAGGGATGGAAAACTCCTCTGCTGCGTCAGCTTCCTCTGAGGCAGGGAGCAGCCGCTCCCAGGAGATCGAGGAGCTGGAGCGCTTCATTGACAGCTACGTGCTGGAGTACCAGGTACAGGGGCTGCTGGCCGACAAGACAGAAGGCGACGACGGCGAGGGCCAGAGGACACAGTCCCACGTCTCCCAGGTGAGCGCTGACCCAGGGTGGAGCTTAGCAAACTCAAGGGTAGTGGATGACACTGGGGGTTTTATTTCTGGCCAGTGTCTGATCACCTGGCCCTGGGCTGCCCAGTCCTGAATGGTTCCCCATGCCACAATACCTGGAATCATGTCAGAGAGACTTCGGGATCCAGGCAGGAAGCTTCTAGTAGCTACATATGACTGATTCAGGAACTCACTTCTACTCTTTCCTACCCACAAACAGCTGAGGGCTAACCAGACTCAGCTAATTATGCTTTCAAACACATTTTTTTTTTTGAATACCTACTATGCACCTGGCAGTGTCTTCTCCACAATCTTCCATTCTCAAGATCTGAAGATTACAGCTTATCTGTGGTGCATACCGCCAGAGAGCTGTAACTTAGGTATATTTCCTCTGATTTCATGAACAGGCAAGTGTTAGAAGCTTCAAAAGTGATTGTCCTGGTCTGTTCCTGCAGGGATCTGGTTGCCAATGGACTTAGATGCATGAGGTGTTCTGAGCAGAATCTCAGGCTATCTTCCTGTTCTTGGTGTCAATTTGTGGCAGCCCTGGCTTTGGGTGGGGGGTGGCCTCGGCTAAAAGGTTGTGGGCTGATTTGGAAGTATTGAATTCTCCTAAATAAAGGACAGCTATGGCCACATATGTCTTTCCCTTCTGTCATAAATGTGCAGTAGATATTTTCAAGATTTGCACCTAACTGCCTATGTGCCTTAGTCAGAGCCCCCAGTATCTCTGAAGCCAAGTTTTCTTCTCTGGCAAATGGGGTTGTCCTGCTATTCAGGAATATGGGAAGGGAAGTGAGGACATGAGATATGGAAGCCATAGAGAAGCAGGTGAAGCCTGCAAAGGGAGGCGCAGAGGGGCCTCCCATCCTGCCCAGGCTCAGTGTTCCAGTGTGCACCTCTTGTATTTGTTCCACCCGGTACCTCAGACTCCTATGACAAGGACAGGGAGAGCTACTTGGGAGCCCTGCTTTGGAGAAAAGCTGCCCCCTGTCTTCATGGAAACAAAACCCAGTCCTTCTACTGTTGCAAGAGCCAGAACAGCCCTGTGGCTTTCCTGGAACTCAAATCAGGAGCTAGGCCAGAAGCCGGGGCAGCAAATAGCCTGTGGGAGATGCAGAAACGGGGTAATGCTTTCCTGTGTGGCCTCCAAGTCCTAAGCCCAGTGTACAAGCCCATCCTGTGCTCGTCACCCTGGCCACAGAGGTATCTTGAGCACCCTTCCCCCATGCTGGGCGTAGTTATACACTGTTCTAGGACTCGGGATCCAGGACTGAACAAGTCTGCAAAGAGCTCTGCCCTCTGGAGTTTATATCCCAGTGTGGGGCGATCTTGCAACATAAAGAGAAACATAAAGCAAGGAAATGGAAGGGAGTGACCCTGAGGAGTGTGGGGATAGTGGAGGGATTGCAATTTAAAATTGTGTAGGCAGGGATGAGAGGGGAAAGGATAAGCTGGAAGGCAATTTTGAGATGGAGATGAGCATGCACCAAGGGTTGGGCTGGGAGAGAGTCCAGGCCCAGCCAAGCAGTCGGGCAGAGGAGAAGGAGGCTGGGCAGTGAGGCAGAGAGGGAAGGGGGTCATGGAAGCAGGAGGTGTAGGGCCGAGCTGCAGGGGCCGCAGCTCCCAGGAAGAAGGGATGTGAAGAAGAAGCATCCAGAGAACCCAGAGAGGCTGAAGACAGTGGGGCCAGCAGAGTGTTCTGAACCTTTGGGAAGCTGGTGCTCAGGATGTTGGGAGAGGGTGGGCCACCTTGGATGCTGTTGCCAGGCCATATAAGAGGAGGGCTGAGAATAACTACTCAACAGTGGGGCCGTTGGGCCAGTGACCTGAGAGCTCCAGGTGAATGGTGGAAGTGGAATCCAGCTGTGCTTGGATCAAGGACAAGAGGAGATAATTGGTGACAGGCCTTTACCACTATCCCTGAGAGACTTAGCTGCAAAAGGAAAGAGATGAGGTGATACTGTGGAAGTGAGGTCCAACAGGAAATTAACAGTATGTTCTTGGGAATGCTGCAGGGGAGAGCAGCATTTTCTCTGTCCCTGAGCAGTCATCTAGACAAACACTTGTGGTACCATTGTGAGTTTTCCCTAGCTGCTTTCAGCATGAAAATGTAGATGCAGAGTTAGAAAGGTGACCCTCACTAGGGATGAACTTTCTCCAGGAGGGAGAGGCTGAGGGCGGAAGGATGGCAACGTAGCTGGATACACAGCCAGATGAGGAAGGGAGTGGGCACCAGAGGTGGGGAGTGGATGCGGAAGGGTGATAGGGTGAGAGGAGTGGAGATCCTAGTGAGCTAAAAGAGAGGACATACATTGGAAAGCTAGGAAGGATGTCCGGGAGTGGGACAGAGAGGGTGCAGGAGCTGCCAAAGGAGGAGTGCATCGGGAGGGGGGTGTGGGACCAAGGCCGGATCCTGGGACCACATCCTGGATTTCTACACTCCCAGGAAAGGGCCACAGGGTGATGGTGGAGGTGGCTGTGATCCAAGAAGAATGAAGGGAGTGAGAAGGCCAGTGGGTGGGCTGGAGCAGTGCAAGAGACTATGAGGAGTGTAGCAAGCGTCTTGGCTGAGAGTGTGTTGATTTATTTATTTATACAAATTCATCTCTTGATTTCAACCATTGTGCCCTACGATTAGCAATATCGTGGCCCAGAATAGAAGGGGGAGGCAGAAAGGATGGGTTGGAAAATTTCCAAAGAAAATCAATCTCTTTGGTTAAAGGGAAAGAAAGAGAACCATGACTGACTTGGATGCCCAGGTCTGGGAGACAGGTGAATCAGGACTCTAGAGCAGCTTGAAAGTGGACATTTGTTAGGGAGGAAAAGGCTGCTGGCTGTAGCTTTCAGATACATTCCCTAAACCTCATTCATGCTGCTAAATTCTTTGGAAGAAGGCAGACACTTGGCAGGGCTACAGACTGGTCTGCATGCTACTGGGAGAGGAGGGACTTTTCCATCCTGCTCCTACTAGGACCCTGCCTCTCCACCACCCCCCCCATGACATACCTGGGGACAGACTCCCAAAGAGTCACCATCGGAGCTACCTGTACCTAGGCCAGAGTTAGACCTGTCTACCTAAGATACTTCTGTAATAAAAGCAGTGTCTATTGACACAGCTTTGTGGGAAAGCACTTGGCTTGTTTTTGTTTAATCTGATGACTATTTTAAATGAAAAGCAAAAGAACAAAAATCCACTCAAAGAATGTCCCTGTCTGGCTGTCTGTGATGGTGTTTTGAAGTTTCTGGGAGCGGAAATTTTTTAAGAATTTTGGAAATCTTGTGAAGACATGAGGGAGTGGAGTGGAGTGCTGCTCTTTGGTTGATGAGGTCATCCTCTTAGCATTAGAGAGGACACTGCCACCGAGACAACTAGGAGATAAACGTGAGCCAGGTGTGGTAGAACACACCTGTAATCCCAACAGTAGGGAGCCTGAGGCAGGAGGATCCTCAGGAGTTTGAGGCCAGCCTGGGTGACACAGTAAGGTAAAGGGCAACCTGAAAGACACAGTGAACCCTTATCTCAGAAGAAGAGGAGGAGGAGGGGAAGGAAAGAAAGAAAAAGAAAGTAAAGGTAGATGGATTTGTGAGTAAAGGTGGATGGGTTAGAAGGATGGATGGATGGATGGATGGATGGATGGATGGATATATAGTTTCTCTTTCCTTAGATGAGATCAAAGAGAATGTAGGTTTTAAGTTTCCCAGATTTTTGCTGATAGCATATTAAACATATTGTTAACACCATATCTGAAAGTCCCAAATTTTAAGAGTACTGACTCTTCAGTGGATTTTTTTTTGTAAAAGACTTGAGTCTTTTACAGCTCAGCATAATAATATGGCTTTACTTCTTATACTTCATTTTTATACTTTTCTGTTGGATGGTTAAGACCAAGATAAAGCAAGACCTATGTAACAAGAATTGTAGCTTTTGTATCTAATTAAGGTCATTCAAATCCCCTCGGGATTTATTCTGAGATCCTGTACCACAGTTTGTAGATCCTTTGTCAGTGTCAGCCATGTGAATGAGTCATGGCCATTGCTTGACCAGTTTGCTCTCTGTGAAAGCCTGAAAGAATCTTTTCTTTCCATGTGACTCTCCTTAGGCATACTACATCATCGATCACTTTCCTCTTTGGCCCCATAATCACTTTGATCAGAAAATTTAGGACACAACAGAGTTGCATGGTGTTATAGTACAGGTCATATGTTCTGAGTCTTAATTGACCTTGAAAGGCTAGGGCCAAAATGTTGACTGTTCTTGCAGCCCTCCTTTTCTCTAATTTTTGGTCTGCAAACTTAGGTTGTTAATACTCCAAAAGAGAAGCTTATTGTTATTACCGTACAACCTAGGCTATTAAGCTTAACCTCACTATCTGTCTGAATACTAAACATCTTAGGTTTAACATGGAACAGGTATTTTTCATCAAGTATTGATATGTTAAATTTTAAGTCCCTACAAAATATATAAAAATTTTCAAAAATTAAAATATTTTGAAAATAGGAACAATTATACATATTTACACATAAGTTTGGAAATCTAACCATATACAGCATTGTAGCAAGACAGTCCTGCATCACTCCTTTCCCTCTCTCCTGCCTTCATTCACCACCCCCTCCTTTTTAAACAAACTTCTACCTGACAGACAGTTCGGCAGCAACCAGCACGTCATGACAAGCAGAATGACAGCACTCCAAGCATGAACCTATTACAAATTGCCATCTTCAGGGCAGTTGCTTAGTTCACAGGTATCAGCATATATAGTCAGGCAGGGTGAGAATCCTACCACTTAACTGCTAGATTCAAAAATCTTCTGAAGATTCTCAGGATCCTTGCCTTACCCATCTTGTACATATAACTGTATGTATGGCTTTCCAAGCTCTTCTCCTTGCTCTTTCTTCATTGTCTAGTCTTCAAGTTCTTGCTTTCCTTTTAATTGTGTTATACCTTTCTATTTGTACTTCTTCTTTTGAGTTCTTATACTAGGGAGACTATATGATATTTACACATGTGGGTCTGGTTTATTTCACTTATATGTTCGAGTGGCATCCACTTAAAAATGAAGGCTTTGAAAATATCATTCTTTATAGCTGAGTAATACTCCATTGCATAAAAATACCACATCTTTTTCATCCATTCCTCAGGTGACAGGCATCTTAGTTGTTTCCAAGATTTGGCTATCACAAATTGTGCTGCTATAAACATAGGTACAGTGGATTTTAAGTTGACAAAATCACATCCTGGAAGTTGTCTTCACTCTGTCTTTGCAAGGAGGGGAATTATAGCTCTATCTGCTGGAGGGAAACTGAGGCACGGAGATGGGGAATGACCAAACCGCCTTACTTGGTTGTGGCTGAGCTGACCCCAGCGCCCACTCCTCCTCAGCTACTTCTACCGTTCTGGGGGCTGCGAACTGTGACTGATGGGAGATGGCGTGGTTAATATATTTTTTTCATATAGGAAGAGAGTCAGGACTCTAAATCTTGTTGGCCACTAACACTTTTTGGAGGAGATTGGGGTGTTATGGTGGGGAAAGTCTGGCATTTCTGCCATAAATCAGCAGGAGGCCTTAGAGAGGTGTTTGCAACTGGCTCCATGAGTCATTGGGAGCTTTGAAAAACATGGTGAAAGGAGCATACATTTACTAGAGACATAATTTCTAGTCTTTTCTTCTTAACACACCAAATTAAGAGCCCCTGAACATGAAGATAACTTCTTGCAACACTTTTTGAGGTACTCAGGCCCTCGGAAGTGCTGGGAACTCTAGTAGTCTTTTGAAGAGAGGTGTTGCTAGGAAGGTGTTTGCAATGGCTTGTTGTTTCCTCCTGTGGTTTTCCATTTCCCTTCATGCTTCTCCCTACCTTGTGCCTTCCCTATTAACCGTTTGCCATTCCCGCAGCCCCTGTCTGTCTCTTCTCTGCTTTTTCTTCTACCCTTCAATCCATTTCCCTGCTGTCTTTGCTCCCAGGAGAAAGTGCCCAATGACAGACTGCCCATGAAAGGCTTAACAGAGGAAGTAAGTTTGCAAGATCACTCTGGGGTGGCTGGATTGGTTATGTACTTCTGCCTTATGTATTTTTTATTTTTAATTATACAAGTACTATATGCATACATTTGGACCATACAAAAGAATTCCAGTTTTAACAGTAAAATCCCCCTTAGCTCAATCCTCCTCATTCCAATGCCTTACTCCTATCTCCCATCAAATTGATGAGTGAATTTCTCACCCTATTTAGACATTTACTGACACTTACTGACATGTACATTTACTGACATAAATCTTGGCTTTTGGAAATGTAGTATTTCAGAGTCACATATGAGAGTCCATGGGTATGCCATGCAGTGGCTCGTTTTTTCATCTGACCCCTGCGATTCTCCCAGGCTTGTGCATCAGGTGTATTCTGGTTCCTGGCTGTGCAGTGGCTCATGGTGTGGATTTATGTACACGTTCACTCAGTGCTGAGCACCCAGTTTACTTCTATCTAAATTTCTCCTGAAAAGACACAAAGCCTCAGTGCCCACTGCTGGACATGCCTCCTGTTGCACAAATAAAAATTTTAGCAGCTAGTGCCAAGTCGCTCCCCAAATGATTCTTCCATTCCTTACACTGCCACCAGTGTGTTACAACATAGTGTCATTTTAATTGCATCACTCTGACTTCTAGTAAGATCAAGCATTTCAAAATCTAACTACCAGTCACTTTTTAAAAGTAGGTTAAATTTTATTCACTTCTTCACTACTGGGGGTTAAAACCAGGGCTTTGTGCAAGTGGTGTGTCGCTGAGCTAAATCCCCAGTCCTTTTTATTTTTCATTTTGAGACAGAGTCTTGAATCTTGCCAAGTTGCCCAGGCTTGCCTAGAATTTGGGAACTTCCTGTCTCAGCCTTCTGAGTAGCTAGGATTACAGGTGGGTGTCAACAAGCCTAGCTAAAACTTACTTTACTTTTAAAGCAACAATTGAAGAGACAGAGACTACTGAAGAATAAGAGAAGAGGTCCGTCATCATTTTATGGCAAGAGTATAATTTTGTTTGTTATTTTTTATCTTTACACACCCTTAATAAAGTTGTACTCCTAGTATACATGTAAGCCTTAGCTTGCTTGTTTTTTTAGCAAGATCTCTTAGACATTGTTAGTGGATTTTGGGATACAATATAATTGTTTAAGTCTGCTTTTTTTCTGCCAGGTCCTGTAGGCTAAGTAGTAAAATACAATTAAAGTTGATGTTTATTCACTCAGACACTTGTATAGGCTCTGGGGATAGAGTCATGAATGAAACCAACCATCCTGTCCCAGGCACTTCCTTTTGCTGGGGAAAGACTGGAAATCAGAAGGTAGGAGGTGAATCTTCCTCAGTGAGGCAGGACGGGGCAGAATGCTAGGCTGGAAGAGGCCTTCAGAGGGACAATTCAGAGGAGGTAAGAGAGCGAGGCCCCTTGGGAAGGAGTCCAAGGCCCAGGGAATGGTGAAAGCACGGCTCTGCTGCGGGGCGCGTCCTGTTTGAAGCGTCCAGGCAGGAGGAGCAGCGAGAAAGGGGAGCACCATGGGTGACTCTGCTGTGAGGGCTTCCCTCAGGCCTGGGCAGGACTCAAGCCTTTTCTTGACATAAGTCAGGGAGATGGGCTCCCTGGGAATCCTCCCTGGATAGTTCTGGTGCCTTCTACACAGGGAGGTTAGGAGGCTTGGATAAGTTGATCCTTTAGGTAATTTTTCATTTTAAAATTATTTCAAGTATATAAAAACATCACAATCATACTGCAAAGAATTCCCATATATCGTTTACCCCAGGTCTCCAGCTGCTAATATTTTACCATATTTACCCTCTAAATAAATAAACAGTATACACTATATATAACTTTATATGCATCTCTATATAAGTGTATGTAGAGAGACAGAGAGATGTATCTTCTCCAAGCATTTGAGAATCAGTTGCAGACATGGTACCACTTTACTCCTGAACACCAGCGTATATTTCCTAAGAACAAGAATATTTCCTCAGGTAATCATAATATAGGAAATAAACAATGACATGATACTATAATCTAAACAGACTATTTTACCAGTTTTCCCAGTAAGATCCTTTATAGCAAAAGAAAAAAGTGGCTGTGATCTTAGTGGAATCTAAGATCATGGCCTTCTCAATAGTTTTTTTTAAAATTCAAGTGAATACCTGTTTATGCCAATTACTGGCTCTCCATTTTTTGTTTGTGTGGCCCTGGACGAGTTACTTAACCACATCGTGCCTCAATCTCTATGCCTGTACGGCTCTAAGGGAGGAAACACTGATAAATGTGACAGGTTTAGAATGATCCGATTTAGGTGAAAACTCTACATCCTAGCAACTGATGTCTGATTATACATGTTGCAAGCAGCCCCTCACTTGTTCTTGTGAAGGATTTCTTTTGTGACATACATAGAATCCTACATGTTGATGTAGTTTGTATCTAGCATTTTAATCAACCTGGAATTTTCTGTCCATGGGTGGGGTGGGTAGAAGTCTACAGTAATTTTCCTTTTGTGGCAAGCTTCTCATTTCAGTGGCACATGGCCACTGACAAGTCTCGCCTTTCTGCTGGTTGAAACCACTGTCTTTGTTCCATATGAAGATCCCATTTGGACGCTAATTTATTTATGGGTGTAGTTTTATTGATCTGCTTTTCTATTCCTGTGATGACTCAGGGTCTTGCTTTGTCATGGTCTCTGGTATCTAATAGGGCCTGTCCCTGGCAGAAGCTTTAGACACTTTTATATTTGGTGTGGTCAGCCCATCCCACAGAAAGCTTTGCCTTTTTCTTCCAGTGCTTAGAGCCACATGGCCTCCCCCATCCTCCTGAAAGTCTACTCAAAAACTACTGCCCACCCTGGGGTGCAAATGATTAAATGATTTTAATTACTTTGTTTTAAAATGTGTCATTATACAGATAAAAGCAGAGAATAATAAACATCCATGTTGAGTTTAGAGTAAATATCCATACTTACATGATTGCTACATCTTTAACTGTCGTATTTGGCTCAGATTTTTTAACAGCTATAAATTACAGCAATATAGTTAAGGCCCAGACGCTACCTTTGTGAGTTCCACATGCTGTGCTTCCATAGAGAAGGGTCTTGCATCTTCTACTGGACATCTTGGCTGACTCTAGACTGCACTTTCGCCCCCTAGAGGACTTGCCGGTACTGAAGCTCAAGGCTGTGATCCTGTTTGCTTTCCAGGAGGAATGTTCTGTGTGAGACCTCAGGCTCAGGGCAGAGGGTTTGGAGAGCTGAGAGCCCGCTGTCCTCTAGAACCGCTTCATACAGATCAGGAGACGATCTGGAGGTCTGCGTGGAGGTTTTCCAGGCAGTGATTCAGAGGAGCGGAAGAGTGCAAGAGGTGTAGGCTGCACACAAGCTGAGGGCCCCAAGTGCAAGGTTCCGGCAGAGAGAGAATGAGCCTCAGAATCAGATGAGGAGAATCCCCAAGGGCTCTGACTACCAAGGCAGAAAGAAACACTGCTCCTGTGGGTGACTCTGGCAGCAGCCATGGAGAGGACATCCCTGGGGCTGCTGCTTGACCGTGGCGTTTGAAGGAGGAGCCCTGCAAGCCTTGTGTGTAGGGCTTGGGGTGGTGTAATGACTCTCACCATCTTCCTGGGCTTTGGGAAAGCGAGGACAACAGTGCCTGCCCTATGAGACTGTGCCTGTCTCCAGTCCTGCACACTAGTCACTGAGTGGGTTCTGTGGGCTTTATCATCTTGCTCAGCTTCCTCTATATAGACGCCCCCTGTGCCACTGCTTGTATCTTCCACGTGCTGGGTCCTTTCTTCATTTCCATCTGTGTTACCACAGCCACGGAGCGACACCAGGGCCTAGCTCCTGCCACTTGTCCCTGATCAGTGCCACCTCCCACAGTCCTCTGAGGAGCGGCTCCCTAGCACAAGCTCAGCTTATGTCCAAGGTGGAAACATCTCAGACTCTTTTAGCCTGATTGAAGTCTACCCTAAGCTGCCCGGTACCCCCTGTTCCTGTTGGGTTCACTTGGGTTCACTCTTCTCCAGGACCTGGCTGCCCATGTTCCTTTCCTCAGGGCCTCAGCTGGGAACACCTCTTTCCTCGTCCCCTGTGTACACGCCCTCTCCCACCTCACTGCTGGTCAGCATGCTTGCCACCCCACACAGGGCTGTTTCTCACACAGAAGCCACTCAGGAGATGACTGGTGGCTGGCAGATGTGAAGTGAAGATGCCCTAGGCAAAGCAAGACCATCTCCCTGGCCCTGGGAGATGCTCCAGGACCAGTCCCACGCAGGGCAAGGCTGCTGCATCCAGCCATGCCTGCAGCCTGCTCTTAGGCACACCCCCGGGAAGGTCCACCCTGCCAGACTGGCACTGGGGTTGAGGTATTTGCAACCACTGGAAAGAGAAAAGCTTTCCTTTCACCTAGGATAGGGCCAGCAATAGGCCCCTTGTATCCTAGCTGTTCCCACCCTGTCAGCCAGGCTCCACCTAGGATAAGAGAAACCATTATATTATATAGCTCAAAAGAATTGCTTTTAAAGTAGTGTTAACATCACATACATACACACATAGATACATACATGTGTACATGTATGTTTCAATTCAAAATGTGTATCTATGTATACTTATACGCATGTGTATTTATACATAGTATGTACATAATACGTGTGTGTATATGCATAAATAGTGTATGGATGTGTGTACCTGCATTTTTTTTTCTTGAAATTATTTTAAACTTTTGGCCAAGGTGCAAAATTATTTCAAGTGTTTCCTGCCACCCAACTTCTAAGATAAGCATGTTATGTAATTGCGAAGTGATCAGAGCTTAGCAGTGGTCCACTGCTATTAACTACAGATTTTACTCAGAGCTCGTTAGTTTTTCTGCTATTGTCCTTTTGTCTGTTCTAAGGTCCAAATTTACATTTGTACTAGTTAGGGTTTACTTAGAGGAACAGGTATAACATAAGGAACAGAAATTAACACAAGATAAGAATTACAAGACTGGCTTAGGACAGGCAGCCGCAGTCAGAGGAGGGAGTGCGCAGAGGCTGTCTGCACGCCCCAGACTGCAGAATTCAGTCCCAAGGTCTGAAGCTCACTGCTGTGGTCCATGCAAGTCTCTGTTCATCAGCTAATGGGTCTATGAGGGGAGACTGAAGAGTCTGCCACACAAGTGAAGGATCCAAGCGGGAGGCCAAAGGGTCTGCACTGCAGACCAGGTGACAAAGGCCAAGTTCCTCCAATTAGTGAGGGAGAGAGAGAGAGATCCACCGCTTCCTCAGCCCCCTTTATATGGCCCCTTTTTGCTGAGTCACTCTGGGGCAGAACCAGTTGTGTTCCAGGGCCGGGCCCCCACCAGCCTGAACTGTGTCAAAACTGTGCTGGAGTCTTCCCGCCAAGTTGACACAAAGTATCAACCACTACAACATGTAATTGCCATCTCTTTGTTCTCCAACCTGTGGTATTTGGTCTTTTTTCCCCCCACTCTTTGACTGGTTCTGAGTTTCTAGAAAGTTCATGAACGTGGCTCGTCAGGTGTGCTTGTGACTATGTTGAGGTTGTGGACATGGGGCAAGAATACCTCAGAAGGCATGTGCCCCACTCTGCGCAGCTGACTGGAGCTCATGAATTCAATATGTCTTACTACTGGTAACATCTTTCCCCCTCGCTCAGTTGGTTGAAGTAAGAGCTGAGGAGTTTATGATTTTTCAATTAATGGGTGTGTAGGAAGGGTTGGCCAATAGCTCAGTGGATTGAAGTGTGTGCAAGCAGGTGCAGAGGCTGGCCCTGAGCCTGCCATGCCGGCCTCGCCCGCCTCGCCCCCGGGGGGCACACTGAGGCAGTAATTGAGGCTGGGTGTGGTGGCACACGCCTATAATTCCAGCTTTTGGGAGGCTGTAAGCAGGTGGATAATTACCCGAGTCGAATCTAGTAGTGAGACCCTGAACACCCTGTAGACCCTTCCCTGAAATACAAAAAAAAAAAAAAAAGGTGTGTAGGGAAAGATACTGCTTGACTGCAGTTACCCACTGGGGAACTTAATGCAAAGCACAGCTACCTGGGTGATGACAGAGCTGTGTAGTTCAATTACCAGAAATCAGCCACCACATGTAGCTGCCACTTGCCTCCTAACTGAGGCACAAGGGAGGAGACCGTGTTGCTAGAACCCTGCCCCAGGGTCAAGCATAGAAGCCAGTCAGTAAGGGATGGAGCCCTGAAGATGCAGTCACTACCCGGAATGCCACCCAGAGCCAAGCCAAAGAGAAAAAGAGGGAGCTTGCCTAGCCTCTCCCTTCTTCCCTCTCCTGCCCAGGCAGCGAAAGCCTGCTCACACGGAGGCTGGCGAGCTTGCCCTCAGCAGATGGACGGGCAGGGATCGCAAGCAGCGAATCCGCTGCCTTGCCCATCTCTCTGGAGCTTGTTGTCCAACACCAGAGCCTCCGGCCATGTGTGGCTCTTGAGCATCTGGCGCGCAGCTCATTTGGTCTGATGCTCGCCTCGTGGGCTTCAAAAACTTCTGTATGGAAAGAAGATTATAAAATATCTCATTAAGAGTTTATTATTTTAAAATCTGGCTACTAGATGAGTGTCTTGTGTGTGACTGTCATTTCATTTTGGCTGGCTAACTGCTCTACTGCACATTTGGACCCAGCCCGCATCGTCAGCATCATAGTAGAAGGTCTTTCTTGTGTAAAGGCTGTGTCCCTAACATGCTGTCAGGAGGTGGTGCCCACCAGGTGCTTTAGGAAAACAGGACTATATTCATCTGAAGTCCTCCACCCCCACAGTTTTGACTGGAGATGTCAAAGCAGAGTGAGCTCCCTCTGTGTTGTGCATATCACACGGAGTCTGCACAGTGCTTTGCAGCCTCCAGTCTTCCATCTCTACCTTGCACAGTTGCCCAGCGTCATGGTCTTATTTAATAGACGGCAAAATGAAGCCTGGAAGATCACATAGCTTAAGTGGCTGTCCGATTGCTGGTGCATCACTGGGGGAGCATGCTGGTCCCCAGCCCAGCCTTCTAGGTCCGATTCAGTGGGTAGAGGGTCTGGGTGCCCAGGGTCCTCTGTGTGGAAGGCCTCAGGGACTCTCCTGCAGGAGGCTGTCAGATACCGCTTGGATGCATGCTGATTCTCCTAGCTCTTCGGGCGGGAGCCCAGCTTCTGAGGGCCAGCCTGGAGCTGTTCGCTGAGTCTGGGTCCGTCAGCCAGTAGAGCTAGGTACACAGGAAAAGCTGCCCATGTTTGCCTGTCCTCTGGCTCCAGCCTTCACATAATAAAGGACCACTGTGGCTAGAAGCACAGTGAAGCATGGAGCTGGTTGGCCAAAACTGAGAAGACCTGGTGTTGTGCTTTCTTAGCTTTGAATGCAACTGTCACTCCCATAGAGCTAGCTGAAGGGAATGAATTTGCCTTCCCCAGCCATATACCAGGGGGTCACCTTGATGTGGCATTTGGAGACCTGGTGGGGGAGGATCTGCCACTGAGGCTGTCGAGTTCTTACTGCTCTTCTGCTGAGAAACAGGATCACCCTGGGGGCTGGGAATCTGAGAGCCCGTCCCACCGCCACTGACCCTTCCTTTCTGCCTCACAGTGGACAGCAGACTGCAGTGAGCGGCTGGACAGCAGCAGTTCCTTCTCACGAGGGCGAGTGCCCCCACAGCAGGTAGGGGACCCGCCCGGGGATCCAATGGGGCTGTCACCTGTCTTGCTTTCGTGGGTTTCTAAGAGGTGGGGATGCACAGCAAGCAGGAAGGGGGGATATTTAAAGATGCAGTCTGTACCTCTAGAAATCCCCCATAATTCCTGTCCCCAGCAAAGCATCCCTCCCTCAAACGTGCCCCCCACTCAGTTTTTATTAGTATATTTTTGCAGTACACAGTCAGTACATTCATCTTGAAGGGAACATTGCACATCCCGGGCTCCTCTTCTTTTCCTCCCATCTCACCCATCCGCAAATCCTCTTCCCATCCTTTCAGAGAACCACTTCTTTGATTCATTAATCCTTTATGTTGGTTTATAGGTCTCACTTTTGTTAATTTTCATAATTTCTTTGTTCTGCTAGTTTCAGATTGAGATTGTTCTTATTTTTCTAGGACCTTGAGCTGTATCATTATTTATTTGGGATCACTCTGTGCTTTTTATACATGCACTTATAGCTATAACTTTCTCCCTTAGAACTGCTTTCATTGTGTCCCATGGGCTTATATTTATTGTACTTCCATTGTCATGCAGTTCTGGAGACTTTCATATTTCTTCTCTCATTTCTTCTGTGACCCATTGATTGTTCAATAATGTATTAATTAATCTCCAAGAAAGTGTGTTCATTCCCTTCAGTAGCAGTAGTGTGTGTGATAATAAATGTTTGGAAACACCTCAGATGTTTGCTGAGAGAGAGTAGGCAGCACTCTGTAGAAGGTCATGCAGCAGTTAGGTGACCAAGCTAGAGGCTCGTGCACTGGCATTGACACGCCCGAACACGCTGGGGCCCAGGATCTTGGTGCTGGTGGGACACTCTGGAGGCCACTTTGGCTTCAGGTCTACAGAGGGTAGGGAAGTGGGTGAGCTTTTAGGGAGGAGCTCAGGGAAGCCCAGTGCACAGCTATCCTCAAGCGGGCTAGAGCCTGCTAGTGCCTGTGAGGACCTCAGCACTCCTGGGCCGCCTGTGTGACCAGAAAGGAAGTGAGCAGCAGCTCTTCAAGAGCTGTCCTCCAGACCCCAAGCCCCTACACCCCTGCTGCCCAGCTAGTTCTGCTGATACCTCATCCCTGCTAGTAGGAAGCTGTGGGATTAGAAGCTGATCAGGGGCCGGGGAGATAGCTCAGTAGAATTAACAAAGTTCCTGAGTTCAATCCCAAGTTCCACCAAAACAATGAGACCACTTACCCTAGCCCAGCCCTGCCTCATGGCTTCGGATCCCACAGCTGCTGTAGGGACATGTGGCCCAGTCCAATGGCTGCACCCAGCTTTAGCCCCTTACCATGAATAAACCAGCCCTTCTGTTTTCTGTCCTGAGAGACGATGCCTGGTAGCCTTAGTTCTGGGCCCTTCTCAAGCTGCAGGACTTTCCTGCCTTGTGGTAAGGTGAGAAAGTTGTCCCCTATGTTCACTCTGATTGCAGGACTGGTATGCACCTGTGCCTTTGATTGTTGCTTAGCAAGGAGGTCATAACATACCTAGACAAGTGAGGTAGGGGCCCTGGAGCTGGTTTGTACTCTGCCACAAACTTGGTAAGTTCTTTTTTCATCAGGTGTCAGTTTCCTCATATGGAAACCAGAGGAGATTCTGGGAGTCCTTCTAGCACCCCCATGCAGCTTGTAGATGAGGAAACTAAGGCCCATGTGGGTGCACGGCTTCTTGCTTCCTACACCTGCAGGTACTTTTACCTGCCCTACTGAGCTGTGTGTCTTTCTAGAAGGCCTGTGTCTCTGCCTCCCCCTTGGCCAGAGACCCCGGTATGTTCCCAGGCCCTCAGCTTCAAGCTGCACATAGCATCTCTGACTCTTCTTTCTGCTTGTCATTCTGGTCATCTGCAGACCCTCTTTAACTCTCAAGCAGCAAAGCTGACTTGGGGTGGGGGCTTCACACCCGAGAGGGCGCTAGGGCAGGGCTGGAGCCCTCAGATGAACATCAGAGGCTGGTCAGTGCCTGCTGTCTGTTATTTGGTCGGTAGGTGGCTGGTTCTGGAACTTCCCAGTGTAGGGTTCTTTTTGCTTTGCCTTCATCACTTTTTCTGCCTCTATCCCCTTATGCTGTGGCCATGTCACTTCTGACAGAGCCCTAGGGATTGAGGTCCACCCCCAGCCTCAATCAGTCCCTTCCCTCAGAGCTTCCTTTGCTTGGCTTTCAGCCACCTAGAGGAGGGAGGATGAGAACCTGACAGAGGCCTAGGTTGGTAGAGCAGGACTGGGGGCTTGTGGGGTGCTGCCCCCCGCAGGGTATTGTACCCCCCAGCACCTGGCATTAGAGAACCTGCTGACCTAGTCCCACCTTTGGGAAGCAGATGCTAAGCTTGGGCTGAGCAGGTTCTGCAAAGTGAAATGTAACAGCGTGTGAAGATGCAATGCAAAGATCCTTTCTTGGCAGGTGGAACTGAAATGCTGAGGAGGAGAAGCTCTAGGAAAGAGCACATGGGGGTCTCTGCATGTGAATGCACCTCCTTCCCTGACATTTCAGGGACCAAGGCTCCCTGGGAGGGGCCTCTGACAGGCCATGCAAAGAGACCACTGCTAAGCTGTGGCTTAGGAAGGAGGTCATAAAAGGAACCCATCTGCTCATCTCAGAGGGAAAAAGCGCAAGAGTAACCAGGGCCCCACAGGAACACCCGCTGTGCAGCCGCCAAGTCTGTGCCCTGTGTGTCTTAGGTACGAGGCCTGCAGGGCTTGAATCTGGAGTGTGGGAAAGGCTGCAGCAGGCTGGTTTGCCTGAGCTTGGTGGGGCCTCGCCCCTGTGCTGTGGAGAGCTGCTTAAAGCCAGTGACATCTCTGAATGCCAGAGAACACAGGTGTTTACAGGCAGGATTTCCTAGACAGTCACCACCAGCAGTGCCGGCAGGGGCCTGTGCTAAGCCCCAGGCAGGCCTGGTGCCATGGCCCGCTTTAGCAGCCTCAGCCTTGGTTAGAAGGACAAGACCCAAGTGTGAAGGAATGCCCAGCTCAGGGCTTCTGATCACAGGAAGCCAGAGGTCAGAAATAGGGTGGTTGGGATAGCTCAGTAGTCTGAGCACCTGCAGAGGCAAGCACAAGGACCCGGGTTCAATCCCCAGTACCACATGCCATTCTAGGCATGCTGTACTAGCCACTGAAACCCAGCATGGTGGTGCATGCCTATAATCCCAGTGCTGGGAAGGCAGAGACAGAAGGATCACTATGAGTCCAAGCTACGTAGCAAGATACTGTACCAAATAAATAAAGGATTAAAAAAAAGAAAGAAGGAAATGAGATTGGGGACTGTGTGCAGATGTGAGCAGAGCCTCCTCTCCTGTGGGAGGCTGAGGTCTGCACTGGGGTGCTGTGCCGCGTTCTGCGTGGGAAGGCAGGGGTGACTGGAGGCCTGAAACTAGATGAGACCTCCTAAGCACCGTGTTCCTGTGATGGGAACCCCAATATTTAGATACTGGAGGACTGAACCAGGTACAGGCCTTAGGTTGACAAGACCAAGATTGCCACAACTAAGGTAGGCATTTCGGGCTGGCACCGGAGCTCAGCACTGTAGTCCAGGCCCTTTCCCCTCATGCTTCTGCCCTTTCTAGGTGTATATCTACGGCCCCTGGTGCCCCCACCAGTGGGAGCACCAATGTGGTGCCTCTGGCCTCTGCTCATGAGGCACTGTCTCCTGGTGCCCTTTGTGGAGGGCTCACAGCTGGTTAGCATCCTTTTTTTTTAAATCTTTTATGTATTTATCGGTTTGATATAGGGTCTCACTACACAGCTCAAGCTCAAGCTCATATCATTCCTTCTACCAAACTCAGGCCCTTGTGCTTGCCAGGCAGGCACTTAGACCACCAAACTGTCTCCTCAGCCCATGGTTAGAACCTTTTGTGTGACTGGGCAGCTGGCCTGTGGCATTATTTTTATTTTGCTTCCACCTGTCCTGCAGGGCCTCTGAAGGAGGGAGATCCAGGGACTGCTTGTTAAAACAGCATCTTTTAGGGGCTGGCCAAGTAGCACAGTGGATTAAAGCACCTGTAAGCAGGCACAGAGGCCAGGGTTTCCATCCCTGGGCCTGCCGTGCTGGCCTTACCCCCCAGGGTGTGCTGAGATGGCAGTTGAGGCTAAATACGGTGGTGCACGTCTGTAATCCCAGCTCTTGGGAGGCTAAAAACAGGCAGATCACTACAAGTCTGATCTAGTAGTGAGACCCTGAACACCCTGTAGACTCTTCCCCAAAATATACACACACAAGAAAAAAAAAGAGCATCTTTTGGGTGGGGTCCTGAGGAGATGCTGTAGTCCATCTGTCTTCCAAGGCCCCCTGCAACCTGACCCACCAGAGACACATGACAATTCTTAGGGACACTACTCTCCCCCTGAGCACACCCAGCTTCACCCCCTGATCCAGACAGATCCCAGTAACTCATGTTGCCCTCATACAGTTCTGTGTACATCTGCCCCCAGCCAGCTGGTCAACCGTAAGGAGGAGGGAGGATAGAGTTGTCTGCACATCCCTGGTGCCCACTGGCCTAGGACTGTGCATGCATTGGGCAGTCAGTTAAGATGCACAAGACCATGTTGAGCTGACTCAGGCCAGGCTATGCAGTCATTTCCCAGCACATTCTTCTTCTTTAGTACCAACTCTTCTGGGGGCCTTGGCATAGCAGGGTCACTTTGCTAACCCACACTGATCTGTAGAGGAGAATTAAGTTTCAGGGAAACTTAATCAAGATGAAGGGATGGCTGTGGCATCCCCCAACTCTCCCGCCTTGGCTACAAATGTCCAGGCAAGTAGAGCTCAGCAGGATGGTGCTGAGGTCCTGTGCTCTGCCTAGGAAGCTCTGTGTGATAGGTCCTGGCCCTGCCCTGCGCCAGGAACCCAGGTATAGCACCACAGGTGGTTACTGTGCACTGGGGCTGTTTATTCATCCGCAGCAGACTTCTTTGGTCCTATTCTTTTATCATTCCAACTGATGTCAAGAAAACCTACTCACCTCTCCAGATCCTTTCAGAGGCACAAGGCCAGCCTAGGTAGGGCAGGCTGAATCCCATGAAGTAGGAGGAAAAAAGATCCAGAAAGTACAGAAAGACAACCAAAAGCAGGCCTTTGAGAGACCTGCCCAGCTTCCAGATACTGGGATTCACCCATGGCTGGCATTGCTTGCCATCCTGGCACCCCCTTCGTAAGGGACCTGTCACTTAGGAAATCCTCTAGTCATTTGCTTAGGGCTTGCAATAGTTTCCAGTCTTTTGTTGTAGGAGAGGGTATGGATGGGGAGGGTTGAAAAGAAAGCTCCTGAAATAAGAGACTACTGCAGCAGTGTATTCAGAAAATATGTCAAGGTACTGGCATTAGGGATTAGGGATTCAAGAATGTCAGACTAAAAGCTTGCTTTGGCAGGCACAGTGGCCAGGGTTTGATCCCTGGTCCCACATGCTGTGCCAACCCCACCCCCAGGGTGTGCTGAGCCAGCTACCAAGTCCAGGTATGGTGGTGCACGCCTGTAATCCCAATGCTGGGGAGGCTGAAAATAGAAAGATCACTGTGAGTCCGAACTGCATAGTGAGACCCTGTACCAAATACATAAATAAAATAAAATAAAAATTCAGGAGTGAAATCTAAGGCATATGAAAAGTTATACAGGGTCAGGAGCAAGCAGCTCTTCATCTGCACAGAAGTGCCAAGGAAAGAAAAATGCATGTACTCAACAACAGCAACAGGGTTAGTCCCTGAGAAGGGCTTCCTGGCTGAGGGACTTGCTGGCTTGCAGTGCTGGCTGTTGAACAAAGTGATGAACTCTTCACTGGGAGCCTGGTGAGCACACCTGCTTATCAGACATTCACACAAATCCCTGGGAAAGATGGGGGAGTGCGAAAACTGATGTCTGCTTGCGAGTCCTGGCTGGTGGCCTGTGATCCCATCTCCCCTGGAATGCTAAGTACTAGTTGCTCCATAATGAGAGGAAAGGAGCCCTGTTCTAAGGACCAGGAGAGCTAGACAGTAACCCAGGAGTGACACTGGTTCTAAATACCTCTTTACAAATGAGACACCAGCACAGGTCTGGATTTCCACCATTTTTCCACTGCTCCCCTTGCTCACCATGCCTGTGCCAACCCGCAGGCTAGGATCAGTGGTGACTTGGGATAACAGGTGGCTGGTCACCGCAAGCCCCATAAAGGGGCAGAAGCAGCTTTCTGCTGGTTGTCTTGCTGCCCTCCAGTAATTAGAGGATTTAGCTCAGTGCCTATTTTGAAAATTGTGGTATAATTAATACTTTTTTAATGTATTTAGTACAGGGTCTCACTACATCGATCAGACTCATAGTGATCCTCCTGTTTTCAACCTCCAAAGTGCTGGGATTACAAGAATGTGCCACCGTGCCCAGGGTCAGTCCCTATCTCAATGCACCCCCAGGAGCAGGGCTAGCATGGCATGCAGGGGATTGAACCCTGATCCCTGTGTCTGCCTAAGCACATGCTTTAATCTGCTAGGCTATCTGGTCAGCCCTAATCAATACTTTAGTAAAAATGCCTAACTTTTAAAGCAGCCTCCATGGATAAGCTGTAGAATATCATGTGTGTATCCGGGGCTCTGCTCTCTTTTAGTCAGTATTTTACTGAGTACCTCCTATGACCTCAGCAGGCGTATATGAACTGGAATCTTCTGGGCAATCACTTTGTGTAGAGTAGAGGTCCAGTAACAAGAAATAAGGTAAGGATGTATAAGAGAAGTTCCCCAAATAGGTGTCCTGACTGCAGGAATTACTGTCATTCTGAAGCATGGCCTCGGCCTCTAGGGCAGGACATGAGGCTTGATCTGTGCCTTTGGGAATAGGTAGGCTGTTCGACCAGATGAAAGGCGGAGAAAGACAATGAAGAAACAAGGACTTAGAAAAGGCTTAGTGAAGGCCTGAGTAGATGGCTTGAGTTGGGTGCTGCTCAAGTAATGGGAGATGGAAATGGTGAATGCAGGATAAGATGCTGATCCTTTCCTATCAGGATGGCATAGACAGACAGACAGACAGACAAACAGACAGATAGATGACATTGAATGCTGGTGAGAATGTACAGTGCTCCTGAGGGTGTAAAATGGTGCAGCTATCCTGGAAAACAGTTTGTCAGTTTTATTTTTAAAAAAGAAGAAAAGGAAGCCTGCAAATACCATATGATCCAGCAATTGCACTCCTGGGTGTTTATCCCAAAGAAATGAAAACTTATGTTCACAGAGAAGCAAGCACTCAAATGTTTATAGCAGCTTTATTTGGAGTAGTGGAGAACTAGAAGCCACCAGATGTTCTGCAGTAGGTGAGTGGCTAAGCCCGCCATGAGGAGAGGAAGGCCCGATGGGCAAGACACACCGTGATGAGTCTCCAGATAGTTATGCTGAGAAAAAAGGCGGCCCTCAAAAATTGCATCCCCTTTGATTCCATTTATATAATGTACTTGAAATTACAAAAATACAGACACAGGAAGCAGTCGGTGGCTTACAGGGATTAGTGCAGGCACAGAGGCAAGAGGGAAGTGGGTGTGGCTACAGAAGGCCACAGGAGGGCCCTTGAGAAAAGGATTCTTCACTGTGTGGACATCAGTGTCTGGGGTGTGATGTGAGCTAGTTTTCTCACTTTCTCCATGGAAGCAAACCAGGTAAGGGGTCACTGTATATAATTTCTTCCAAGTACCTGTGAATCTGTAACTAAATGTTTTGAAAGTGTAGAACCTTTTATTTTATCAAAATCTTCCATAGTCTTTCCATCCAGAAACTTTAAGGGTTGGAACTGCTTGGTAAGGCAAGAGGGCGGCCCACTTGCCCTGCACCCCCTTTGTCCCTCTAATAGCTTTAGGCCATCCCTGCAGGACTCGTTTATTCCTTGGAACAGAAAATTTACTCCCTTCCTGCCCTGGGCTTCTGTATGGAGTCTGGTCCAGCCAGAGGGACAGGTCTGTAGGCACTGAGGAGTTCAAAGAAAGTGTTTCTCTGTCACCTTGTTGAAGTCATGCATGTGTGGAGACCCCCGTCCTCTTGCACAGAACCTCTGTATTCCTTCTTCCGTTCTCTGCCTGCAGTGTCCCCTCTGTACCAGTAAGGGTTTAGAGAATCTGAATGTTTTCAGGGGATGGGATGATCCTGCTTTATGGAAACCTTTGCAGCAGTCACCTTAAGGGGTCACCTGCATAGTGCAGTGGCTATGAGACCTGGGCCATGCTGTCCATGGACACTGTGGGAACTAGCACCATGAATGTGGGGCAAGTTTCTGGCTTTCAGTGTTGTCATCAGGGAAATGGGGGTGACAGTGCTAACATTTGCTCCCTGGGGTTGGCATAAATGTCAAGTGCTGACAGTGCTCTGTTCATGGCTGCTTTGACATCATTGGTGTTCCTGGCCTCTCCATCAGTCTGTCCTCCCCAGAGCTGGGATAGCTGTGGCGTTTTCTGAGACATGGTTTGATCTCCCTGGCCACATCCAGCTTTCTGGGCTGTCTTCCATATGGAAATGCTCTTATCCCTCTGTGATCTGTCTCAGCAGCACGGCTCACCCTGGCATGAGGTCCCCTAATTACCAGTAAAAAGGGCTGTTGTGAAGGTCTCAGCAACATTTAACCACTAAAAGGGATCTCCTGGAAAGGGTGCTTGTGTTTTTCTTATAAGGCTTCTCAGCACTGTGGCATTTCTGCAGCCAGCAGGTAGGGAGTTGGGGCTGTGTGATCTCAGGGCTGGAAAGGAGGAAGAGGAAGAAGAAGAGGAGGAGGAGGAGGAGCTCAGAGAAAAGCTGTGGCCCCCAGGACCAACCGCAGAATCACAAACAGGAGAATGATCTTTACAAAGCCCGTGAGATTTTGATGGATAGATTTTAGTGGTTGGCCACCTAGTCTGGGCTAATATTAATGCATAGTTCTGGATGGGTGAGGGTGAATGGGTAGGAGTATACAAAAATTATGCTTTGTACCACTGAGGACAGGATACCAGTTGGTATAGAGCTCATACAGAATGTTAGATGATTGTTTCCTAAGGGAAGTTCCAGGGAACCCTGGTCCTGTGGAATTCTCTGTGGAATACAAAGGAAGAAGAACAGAGTAGATATCTGGCTTTAAAAGGTTGGGGAACAGCACATGCTCTATACTTCTATCTAAAGAGTCAACATCCATCAAAGGCCACTAACGGCATTGAGAAGCTCTGCGATAAAAAGTGGACAACTCAGACTTGCCATGTTAACATCTTACTGATCTTTTCACTTAGTGCGTCCCAGACATTTGACGAGGGAGCTTTATGAACAACCTCTTGCTCCCAAAGCTGTTCCAAACCATGGGAATGAGGACCATGTTTCAGAAGCCATGTTCTGTGTCCCCACAGCTGCACTGCCTGTGAGCCACTAGTGTCCCCCGCATGAGCAGTTCCCCTGCACCTGGCGCTGGTGAGCGGGAGGCTTGAGTTTCTAGAGCACACAGAGAGCTCAGCACGAGAACAGGAGGGATGGGATGGGCCCCGCGCAGGGGTGCTGCTGTGTACCGCAGGGTCAGGCATGGGCTGCCGGGACAGCTGCTGGGAAGAGGAGTCTAGAGCTGGAGCTGGACAGGACACAGCTCATGCAGGTGTGTGTGTGTGTGTGTGTGTGTGTGTGTGTGTGTGTGTGTGTGTACACGTACAGAGAACACTTGTTTGTGTTTCTGAGACCAGGAAGGAAACAGTAGCCCAGGAGGAATGTTTCCATACATTCCGCAGCTTGGTGTGGCCTCAGGGCCCTGTCACAAACAGAATGGCAGCTACCCGGCTACCAAAGGAGGCTGAGGTTTGGCCGCAGGGAGCAGAAGACTGGAGTCTACAGGGAGGGAGTCCCAGGGTGGGCCCAGCCCTGATCATGTTCTCTGTCCTCACCTTGACAACCAAGTGTGTGTGTGATCTTAGAGTGAGCAAGGGCCTGGGGTGTTTGGGTCTGGCGCCTTAGACCACTCGGCCATCCTGACACCCGGCCTGGGGTGTTTGGAGAGAGGTGGGATGTCCCAGAATTGGGTGTGAGCTTCCAGTCCATGATGTGTCTGCAGGGTTCTCCTGTGCTTCTCTGATGTTAAGAGGGTGTGCAGAATAAGGGGTGTGTGTGTGTGTGTGTGTGTGTGTGTGTAGTATATGTACTGTATGTGCACACACAGCCACGCACCATGAGTGGTACTCAGCCTACCACACTTTGTATCCTCCGTAGTGGTCCCATGAGATTACAATGGAGCTGAGAGTCTCCTGTCACCTAGTGACACTCCAGCCTGTATGGTGGGGTAGCACGAGGCATTCTTGGTGGTCTTGCGGCAACGCTGGGATAAACAAACCCACTGCGCTGCCAGCTGTATAAAACTCATGTATAGTACAGAATACTTGATAATGAAAGGCGATGTTATGGGGTTTTGTACTTACTGTACTATATACTTTTATCATTATTTAGGGTGCTGTCCTACAGTTATATGAAAAAGATACACCGTGAAAACCTTGGACAGGACCTTGAGGGACTAGTCCAGAGGCACTGCCATCACAGGGCCGACAGCCTTGTGCCTGTGACTGTCCCCAGAACCCTCCCAGGGAGACAAGCTGTGGAAGGCAGTGATGGTGAAGATCCTTGGCCTGTGCCGGTGCCTGTGCCTGTGCCTGAGCTTTCAGCAGAAGTTTAAAAATTTAAAATTTTAAAACTAGAGAAAGCTTATAAAATAGCAATACAAAGAAATAAAATGTTTTATACAGTGTCTCTGATTTTAGCTATTATTGCAAGAGAATCAAATGACAAAGAATTTTTTAAAGTTTATGGATGTGTATGCTGTATAGTGTGTGTGTGTGTGTGTGTGTGTGTGTGTGTGCGCGCGCGCGCGCGTATGTGTGCTTGCTTTTTGGAATGAGAAACCCTCCAGTCAGCAGAACCTAAGGCTTTGGGCTGGCAGTGCCCTGACCTCATTTTATGATGAGGTCCAGGAAAGCTGAGGGCATTGCCTGAGGTCTGTTAGCTGCTGGGGGCTCACTCCCACCAACCCTTCTGGAAGCGCAGGGCCACGTAAGCTTCTCCCCTCTGTCCTGGGCTGCGTAAGCTTATCTTATGCCAGGGGCTCCTCTGCAGGGAGGGCAGGAAGCTGGACCTTTCTGTATTTGCTCCCTCAGGCTCATTCAAGGCTGGGCACACAAATAAAGCACACACTCTGTCTGGGAAGTAGGCTGGCTTCCGTTGCTGGGGTAGGCCGGTGTGAGAGAGGGTGAGGAGGAGAGCTTGCCCAAGAGCTCTGTCCCATCTTGAGGAGGATGAAGAAAATTCAAAACAAAACAAAGCTACCGTTTCTTTGCCATGGTTCTGAAGGCCTCTGGTGAGGAGAAGGGAAAGGTGGAGGCCCCTGTACCTGGCTCAGGTTCATTTCTACCTGGGTTCTCATTGTTTGTGGGCAACAGATAGTTGGTAGATGCAAAACACATGGGCCCCCTTTTCCTCGCCCCATGAGGCTTAGCCTTGTCCCTGTGGACTCTGAGGGGCCGGCCCTGTGGTATGTTGGCCTTGGGCTGTGGCCACAGGGCAGTAAGGAGGATGGCAGGTGTGGCTTCTCACAGCTGAGTCCTCCAGAAGTGGACCTGGTGGTGGTCAGAGCCCACCACACTGGCCTGCTGTGTTTGCACGCCCTTGAGTATCTATCTGTTGTGTACTTGTGAGGACACAACAGGGCCTCAGGAAAGGATCTGCTGACCTCAGAGGGAAAACATGTTGTATTGGTCAGCTTTTCTGTTGCTGTGACAATATACCTGAAAGCCACAGCTTAAAGAAAAGGCTCCACTCACTGGCTGGCTCCAAGGCAGGAGCATGATGGCAGAAGGGTGTGGTGCAAGAAAGCGGCTCACCTCCCAGTAGCCAGGAAGCAGAGGGAGCAGGGTGAAAGCCGGGGAGGAAGGGACCTAGGACCCTCTGTAGTCTCCAAGGCTACAAGTTGGAGTCCCCTGTGATTTGCCTCCTCCAACCAGGCCCTACCCCCTAACAGCACATAACTCATCACTTATCTGGGTCACAGATAAGTACAGCACCTGCACAGTCTCTCGCCTTCCAGTAGCCTCCCCTCTGCACACAGAAGACTTTTGGAGAACATGATAGCTCTGAATCAGAATAGACGTGGTGCGCCAGTCTCACAAAAGGAGTCCGTAAGTGACGTGGTCAATTGATCATTGTGCTGAGGCTGCTTGATTCAGACATCTGACCACCAAGTGAGTGCGGGCACAGAGCTCTGGGCGCTTCCCCTACCTGACTTCTGGGCTCTGGAGAGTACCAGAGGGGCACTGTTGCCTAGGAGGAGGCCTAGTGTCTCCAGCACCGTTCTCCTGGCACCTGTTGGTACCTTGCCTGGGACAGTCACTCTACTAGCTTGCTTCAGCCTCCAAGCTGCCTATGGTGGCCGGCGTGGGGACAGTTTGACCTCTGCAGGCCATCAGGCTTAGGCCTTGGGGAGGCATTCTGCCTACTTGATTTTTGTTTACTTGTTATCCTGGCCAAGCAAATAATGTCATCTTTTTCACCCTATCTTTTCCAGAATGGCAGTAAAGACAATTCTCTGGACATGCTGGGAACAGACATCTGGGCTGCCAATGCCTTCGATTCCTTCAGGTAACCTCCTCTTCCTCCCCTCTCTGCATCGTGTGGCCTTGGCCAACCCATCCTTCTGCCCTGCTGAGTCAGTACTCACTTGCTGAGAACTAGAGGGAGGCAGAGGCAGGCTCAGTAGAAAGGAAGAGAAGGAAAAGAGCCGAGGGCAAAGGAGGCCTCCAGGGGAAAATGATAAGACCACAAGAGCAGCAGAGGTGGGGGAGGAAAAGAGAGGAGCAGAGAGAAAAGTGGGCACAAGGGGAAACAGAAACAGACTGAAAGGGAGAGGGAGAGAGAGGTGCGGGACTGAGAGGTCGGGAGCAGAGGGGGTACATGGCTGGTGAGGTCAGCAGGAGAGGCAGCCCCACATTCCTGCCTGGAAAGTCTGGAAGAAAGAAAAGATTGTGTAGACCCTTCACCCTAGGAGTCTCCTGATGGGCCTCAAGAGAGACACTGCTAAGGAGCCTGGCCATAGTGTCCACCAGCCAGCTAGGGGCTCACTCCAGGCAAACCCCAACTGGGGCACTGCCTCACCCGGTGTGCCTGGTCTCCTCCTGAATACCAGCCCTAACTCCCGACTCATCTACCTGAGTCCCTGTGGCCTTTGTGAGGTGCTTGTCAGAGGCCCAGTAACAGATTTTGCGAAACCTTCCTCCACCTCAGCCTTCCTCAAGGCAAGGGGAGGGTGACAGCTATAAAATAGCCAGTGACCCACACCAGGGCTTTGGGAGCATGTCATAACCTATAGCAGGCCCAAGAGAGTCCCTAGGGGGGTCTCCAGGCTAGGTGGCCCTTTGTGGATTGACTCCGTCTGCAGCCTCTTTCCCCACCGGCTCAGGCTCCTGCCCTTCTGTCACTGACTGCACCTCTCCCCAACTCCCATTTTTCTCCCTCCCACCCCCTCTAGTGGTGCCACCTGGGACCTGCAGCCTGAAAAGCTGGACTTCACTCAGTTCCACCGCAAGCTCCGGCACGCCCCCAAGCAGCCAGTGCCGCACATTGACCGTGAAGGGTAAGGGGGTGGGGGTCCCGCAGCACCGGGCTCATGGGCAGCTGCCGCCCAGGGTGCTCTCCCTGCCCTGCCCCAGCATTGTAGACTCACTGGCTGCTCTCAGAATTGCTGCCTTTGTCCACAGTGTCTCCTGACTACCCACAGAGGCCCCTTGGCAGTCACTGGGTTCAGTGGGTCTCAGATTTGAGCAAGCATTTGAAATCTTCCTTCAGTTAACATCCAACAGGTCTCTGTTCCCAGGGCCTCCGGTACCCTAGGTCTGGAGGAGCAAGGCCAGGAATCTGCATTTCTGACAAGTCCAAGAGGCTGCAGAGGCTACAGCCCAGGAACCCGCTATGGGAACCAGCGGTGTAACGAGGCTGCGTCTCCTGTCAGTTCTGTGCATCAGTGTGGTCATCCTTTTGAAATGGACCTCAGTGTCTGAGCTGCCCTTGGGCACCATGGCTCTGGCCACAGGCAGCAAGACAAATGACTGCGGGTTCTGTTTGTTTAAAATAATTTTCATTGAGGCAAAATTCACTAACACAAAATTAATCATTTTAAAGTACAATTCAGTGGCATTTAACATAGTTACAATATTCTGCAACCACTGCCTGTTTCTAGAACATTTTAATCGCCCCAATTAAAAAAAAAACCTACCCATCTGTGTGCACTGGCTGAGCAAGATTCCATTTTACAGCTGCACCACTACTTGGGCACCCGTCTATGCTGGTGGCTATCTGGGTTCTTTCCACCTCTTAGGCTATGTGAATAATACAGATACGAACGTTCGAGGCTGATCTCCCTGCCCTACAACAAGCGGCCCCCAAGGAAGCAATGGTCTCCCCCCACTCATGATGGGAAGAGAGAAGTCTTGCTTGCGAAAGGCTAAATGGAGCAAGTCCGAGGACAGCATCTTGTGGGCATGAGTCCTCTGGGAACAGCTTCAGGGCGGAGACAGTGTCTTCCTGGGATCTCCAGTCTGTCCTGTGTCTCCTGAGGGCTCAGAACTGGTGAAAGCAGGAGGAAAACTGAGGCCTAGGGAACCAAAGTGATGCCACTGCCTTACTGCCTGTGGGTGTCTATTGAGGATGCATGTTGAGCTCTGGGATCCCAAAGGTGTTGTTGGCCCAGCTCTCGAGGATGAACCACCTATCAAGCATGCCGCTTGCTCCCTGTGGCCACCTTGTGGTGAGGCCAAGAACTCCATCTTCCATAAGGTCCTGAACCATGGGGGATGGACTCCACGTGTCCAGCCACTGCAGCCTCCCACAGAGGCTGGGCACCACTCAGCTGCCAATGCTTCCCTCAGCCTGTGTTTCTATGGAAGGACAGAAATCAGAGCAGGCTGTTGCCTTGGAAACCTGGTTGGCAGCAGTGACTCAGCTGGCTGTAGCCACTTTCCTCCCCCCCCACACACACCTGCAATCTGCAGAGGTGCTGCATGACCAGGGCAGACTTGAGCAGCAGCCTGACCCTGCCTACTGCCCTCTGCCTGCCCCTGGGCTGTTGAGTGAGAGCAAGAGGCCTGGAGCGTGACATGGCTTCAGAGCCCGGTGCCCACTGGAGAAACCCACATGACCTTCCAGAGGGACGTCAGCCATTCCAGTCAGGCCAGGTCCCCAGTACCCCCTCTCTAGGGCCATGGCAGGGCAGAGCACAGATGACTATATGCAGGTGACACTTTCACAGGCCACCCTGTCACCCTTAGGCAGATTTACATGTTGTGATTGAAAAACTCAGTGAACATTTGAATTAAAAATGTATTACAATAAAAGACACATTGCCATTAATCTCCCTCAAAATATCCCCCTTGCTTGAGGTCCACTTAGCCCGTTCTCCATGCCACTCCTGAAGCAGCTCAGGAAGTCCTCTTCGTTTGGCTTCTCTTGGCGGCCTTAATAACCTGAATTGATTCAAAACAGTTTATGGCAATTTCTGTCAAATAAAAACTGTGTCCTCATTGACCATGTTCACAGGATGCAATGCTCGGCAACTTTGGGCTCATCTCGAGTCAGAATGACTGTCAAGGTAAATGCGTCAGTAGAATCGAGACACCAAGGCAGACCCAGGCACAATAAAGCTGTAAAAGAGGGCAGCCAGAACTGCTCCGGAGAGTGGCAAGAGTGGGAGACAAGTGCGTTTGAAGCAAGGGGAAGTATTTTAAGGGAGATTGATGGCAGTGTCTGTGCTGTAACAAATTTTTAAATTTAGACAGTCACCACATTTTTCTTTCACATCGCGAGTTCAAAGATGGCTGAAGGAATGTTCTAGGCCTTTCTTCATGTACTTCCTCATCTGGCGCCCAGCAGCCTGGGACATGGGGAAGTGAGCGCCCCCTTCTCCCTGGTAGCCAGTGCACCCTCCTCACACCCTCTGCCTGCCCACACCTGGTCTGGCCTCCAGACTCCCCTCTCCAGCTCCCTCTGTTCAGGTCTGCCCCTCATAGCCCACCCCCACCCCTGCAGGAGGCGAGGCCAGCTGTCCTCTGTTGTGCCTGTGTGCTCAGCTCCTGGCCTCTGCTAGGCCACTCACTCTGCCAGAGGCTCGTATGTGTACATCTGGGCCCTTTGTAGTCTTCTTATTTTGAGATAGGATCTCACTAAATTGCTGAGTTACCCAGGCTGGGCTCAAATTTGTGCTCCTCCTGCGTCAGCCTCCCACAGTGCTGGGACTACACGTTTAGGCTTTCTTTCCCAGTCCCTGGTCCCGCTTCCTCTGCCCTTTGCCCAGGTCAGTTCCACACACGGCTCCTCCATATTCCTGCAGCACCCTCTTCCTGTCCCTGACAGCACCGGCCACTGTCGGCAGGGCTGTGTCTGCCACAGCTGTTTAACCCAGCGGTTTAACTGGGGGCCTCGCCCCCAATGCAGAGCATATGGTGGCTGAAGAATGAAGAGTCCGTAGCCCCTTCTCTTCCACCGAAACTTTTGCCGCCTCTGGTTCCCACATCTTCTTCCTCTGGGTTCTAGGTGCTTCTGTCCATAGGACTTTTGGGACTCTTGTCTTATGCTGCCCCCTGGTGGTGGTCAGGCTCATGGCTCTAGTAGATAAAGCTGAGGACTTGCTCGGCCAAACACCCAGGGCTTTATTTTGTTGACAAGGCCCTAAATAGAACTAGATGCCTGGTAAATGTTTAAGTGAGTGAGGTGCTCTGAAATTTAGGAGTTGCAGTAACTCTGCAGCTGGGCAGTGCTGCTACCAGCCTGTGGGCAATCCTCACAGGCCCAGTCAGTGCTAACAAGGGTAATGATACTTCACCCTGCCACGCACCCACCCTGTTCTCAGTGCTTGTCTTGTGAGAGTTAAAACTCGGGACAGAGGTATGATGAGGGAGAGGAGACCCAGGAACAGAGGAACTTGCAAGTGGCTGGACTGGCCCCAGAATCTGGGGTCTAATTAGTCACAAAAGTAGCCCTACCCACAGGGTGCCAGTTACATGATTCTTTATTATAATTTTATTACCTATATTTACCAGCCATGTTGATTAAATGTCATATACAATGCATATGAATAATACATATCTAGGGGCCATCCAAATAGCTCAGCGGATTCAAGCGCCTGTTTAGGCAGATGCAGGAGCCTGGAGTTTGATCCCTGGGCCTGCGTACCCACTCCACCCCCGGGGCACGCTGAGATGGCAATTGAGACTGGACATGGTGGCGCACGTCTATAATCCTAGCTCTTGGGAGGCTATAAACAGAAGGATCACTAGGGTCTGATCTAGGTAGTAAGACCCTGTACTAAATACATAAAAAAAGAATAATACATGTCTAAAATGCTTCCTGTGTGCCAGGCAGAATCATAAACTCCTAAGCTCTTGAGTGCAGTGACTAAGCCAGTCCTGCAACCACTTTTTGATGTTAGGCTCTAATTTTCCCTGTTTTACAAACAAGGAACTTGGGCTTCAAAGAGGTGAAGCGACTTGCAGGGGTTACCCAGTTAGTAAGGGTGCAGCTGCAGCTGGGGCTCACGCACTGGCAGTTTTGTGTCAGAATCTGCACCCTTAAAGATGCAGAAGACTTGGATCTTTAGCCTGCAAACAAGACCAGCAGCTCAGGCCTGAGGGCCTACCCATCACAGGAGCCACCACACAACATCTGAGCCAAGGAGAGAAGCAGCCTGCCCACCCCCACCCCTGGGCTTTCTGCCAGCCCCTGCCAGCCTGTGTGACCTTCAGAACATTGCTTGGTCTCTCTGTTCACCAATCATTTTTTCCTTTCCTACTGTAGGGCAAGGTGGAAGGGCTTTTGTAAGAGTTGTGATGGGGTTTGGGGTGTCGTTAGCCAAGAAGGGCCAAGGGGATCCTCTATTCCTTTGTAGCTTCCCTGTGAGTTGGATGTTGCATAAGGGGAGAAACGCACACATGTGCGTGCACGCACGCGTGCACACACATACACACACACACACACACCCCGACACACACACACCTCCAGGGTCATTTTCCCTGAGTGAGACAGCTGACTGCAGGCCCTGTGGGAGGGCAAGGCCAGGGCTCTCCTGCCTGTCACGCCTCTCCTGTGGCAGGACTGGGATAGGATGTCCACATGAGCCGTGTCCTGATACCCGTCTGTCTTTTCTGGTCTAGGTGTGGAAAAGGGAAGCTGGAAGATGGAGATGGCATCAACCTGAATGACATTGAGAAGGTCCTTCCTGCCTGGCAGGTAGGTGCAGGGCGGGTCCTCTCACTGTGCCCACCCTTGGTTCTGGTACTCTGCCTGGGCAGGCCGTGAACACTGCAGCTGGCCCTGGCTCCAGGAGCCACACACTGCAGTGATAGGTAGACAGGGCAGGCGCTCACCGCAGACCCGGGTGCCCTATCCCGCTCTGCAGCGTGTGCGGCAGCTCATCCTCAGTGGTGCTGCAAGCCCCGTGGCAAGCACATGGTCCCCTACATGCAGTCAGCCAACTTGGCGGGTTTTTCTCCTTGGCTTGAAACTCCATAGGGAGCATTTTGCGCTGAGCAGTGGGGTGCATCGTGTGGAGGGGCTGCGTTTAGCCTTCTGAAAAGTGGAGCTGTCCTGCCAGCCTCCAGGCATCTGCTGGGCTTGCTGACTTTGTCATCAATTGGTCTTGGTGCCAAGTGGGGCCAGGCTGTGCAACAAAGAGTACTCACTCACCCAAGCCGCAGCAAAGCTAGGCGTGGATGCCCACAGCAGCAAAGCTAGGCGGCAGCAGCGCTGGCTCCTCTCCGGGGCGGGGGCAAGGGGAGCTGCTGATGTCAGAGCTGGAGCCTCAGAAGGAGCTGTCCTACCACTGCTGGGCCTGGCACCGTCCTCCACCATGTTACCAGCCCTCTTCTCTCTCATGCTCTTTCATCCACACCCACCTGTCCCCTGTCCCATTCCAGCTCCTCTCTGCTCCTCTCCTGCACCTATTGCTGGGAGGATCAATAGATCCTGTCGTTCAGCCCTAGAAAGTCAGTCATGGCAAGATCTCTGGCTTTCCACCTCAGCTCCCTCTTAGGGTTTTTTGAGTTTCTTAGATCTAGAGGTGAATGGTTTCCTCAAATTTGGAAACTTTGTAGCCATTATTTTTTCTTCTTTCCCCAGCCACGGGGCTCTAATTCTATGTATGCCACACTTCATAGTTTTCTGTGACTTGCCAAAGTCCTGCTTGACTTGTGCCGATGCTGGTGCGGGTGGTCAAGGTGGTAGAACTAGGGATCGAACCCAGGGCCGCATCCATGCTGACCAGGTGCTTTACCCCTCATCTGTGTTCCCAGCCCTTTCTCATTTTATTTTGAGGCAAGATCTTTCTAAGTTGCCCAGGTTGGCCTTGAACTTGTAAACCTCCTGTCTCATTCTCCTGTACACCTAAGATTGCGGTTGTATGTCATCTTCTCTGGCTGGTTTTTTTTTCAAGTTCATTCACCTTTTCTTAGTCCACTGTTTATCACATTCAGTATATTTTTCATTTCTTTCTTTTTCCTTTTTTTTTTTTAATCTCTAATAAAAGTTCAGTATGGGGCCAAGAAGGGTGCCACATAACTATAATCTCAAAATCCTAGGAGGCTGAGGCAGAAGGAGCTCAAGTTCAAGCCTAGTTCTGAACAACTTAGTAACTTAGTGAGACTCTCAATTTTTCTTTAAAAACAGGGAAGGGGTAAGGATATCTCAGTGCAAAAGCCATGGATTCAGTCCCTAATCCTGCATCTAAAAATCCAATAGATAGATAGATAGATAGATAGATAGATAGATAGATAGATAGATAGATAGATAGATAGATAGATAGATAGATAGGTAGGTAGGTAGGTAGGTAGGTAGATAGATAGATAGATAGATAGATAGATAGATAGATAGATAGATAGATAGATAGATAGATAGATAGAGATCTCCTTCTCTGACCTATCTTCTTGAGCATAAGGGCCCCATTTCTAATAGATGTCTTAGTGTCCTTCTTGACTAAATCTATCATCTGTGTTATTCCCTAAGGTTTCTGTCAATTGATTTTTTCCTGGTGATGGGTTATATTTTTTGCATGTCTGATAATTTTATATTGGATGCCAGACACCAGGAGCTTTACACTTTTGGGTGCTAAGTTTTCATGGGGGAGAGGTATTTATTTTCCAGCATCCCTTTAAATATTTTGAGATTTGTTCTGGAATATAGTTACTTCAAGAAAATCTGATGTTTTTGAGATTTCTAAACTTACCAAGGAGGGAAGACGTGGGGCAGACTTTTGCCGCCTGGCTGGGGCAGTGCACCTTTGGAGATGGCTATGTAGTACCCTGCATCTTGGGTGCTGGTGGAACAGTACCATTTCCAACCTGTGATCCTAGGGATCGCTCCATTTACTTCTCCAGGCTGTCCCCAGGCCTGAGCCATTCCTCATACGTGGGTACAAGTGAACCCAGGGCTCACGGTTCTGCATCTCCCTGGACTTCTCTCACTGGGCTTTCTTTTTTCTAATGCTCTGCCTTCAATATCCAGTTGCCTTGGGTTCTAGTTGTGTGTTGTGTCTGTCTAATGCTGCGTGGACACTGCACCCTGTGTCACAGGCGGGACATAGGCTTCAGTCATCTCGGTGCACAGGAATTATGGTGACTCCGTGGCAGGGAAACCTGGCAGGCCCCAGCCTGGTCAGGTGGCCTAGGCCAGCAAGAATGGAGACAGAGGGCCGCCGTGTACCTCTGATGAGTCAGCAGGAAAACCTGCCATCATTCCTGGGGTCGTGTAGGTGAATGCCCTTGTTTTGAGCAATGCACTCCAGAATATTTGAGGGATTTGAACACCTCTCCTGCTGTTGTCTTTAAATGGTTTAGGAGACCTTTGGTGGTGATAATGTGTAGGTACACAGAGGGAAGAGCAAATGTGGGGAGCATTAACAGGCCAGGAATCTAAGTGAGTCCCTTATAGCAGCGCTCCCTGTGTGCCGAGAGGCTCATGAAGCCACAGCCCCCAGCCGTGTGCACAGTTGCAGGGCCAAGTCCATCTCAGTCTGTGTTCTCATTGCTGCTGAGTAAAGTCAGCCTTGCCCCAAAGATAACAGAGTACGGTCCTCCCAGTGACCACCTTCTCCCTCCTTCCCTTCATGCCACAGCACTCGTGAGCCATGTACAAAGCACATTTGAAAGAGCAGATCTGCTGGAAGGAACCAGCGGGCCCCTGCTGGAGCTGAGGGGGGAGGTGTGGAAGTGGCCTCCAGCCAGGAGCCTGAGGGCACCAGAGCCAGAAAGGAGAAGGGTCCGACCTCCCCTACTGCAGTGCAGAGGGGAGTGAGGCCCCCTTGTCCTCCCACTGGTGGTCAGGAGGCTGGCAGCCAAGGTCCCCTGAGGCACAGGGCAACATCTGTGTTCTGTGGGCATCGTGTTGGCCTCTGCTGGCAGTCAACTCTGGACACTGAGTCAGGCTCTGCCTTCTGAGGGGGGCCAGGCTTGGGGGTCCCGTGTTAGGAGGAAGGGTGTGGTTCTGTGTAAGGAAAGGTGCTCCTGCTGAGAGCAGCTTGGATGGCGGGCATTGGCCCTGGGCTATATCCACGCTGACACACACAGCCACCAAAACGATGAGTGACTGCATGGTGTGACCTCGTGGGCAGCACAGAGGTTGGACTGGGGGCAAGGAGTCAGACTCTGGCCGCCTCCTGCAGCTGTTGGGGTTTGTGAGCTGTGAAGACCTCAGGTGCTGCTGGGGAGGAGCAGGTGTGGGGGAAGCAGCTCCAGCACCAGCTCAGGCTCCGTGAGCGCTGCCAACCAGGATTTCCCGACAGTTTCATGGCAGGGACAACCCCGCTATTAAGCAGATTTGGAAAATCGTTAGCCCCACAGCCCTCAGCGAGCACTCCTGTGCCCCAGGGCACAGCTCTGCAGGCCACTGCAGAAGAGGTCTTCTTTCTCGTCTCGGGACACACAGCATGGATGCCCACATTCATGCACACAGGCCCACACCCCTACATGTGTGCATGATGTACGTGTGCATGGGACTCGCGTGTGCATGTATGGGCACACGTGCACATACACTCGTGCGTGCACACACACACAGACTCCATATATATTCCACATGCATCACATGCCACACATGGGCACATTCACATTTCATATGTACCACACCTTATATGTACTCATACATGGGACACGTACACATGCCACATCCATACACATTTTCATGACACACACTTTGGGACCTGCTTTGCTCCCAGAAAACAAGACTTTGATGCCACGACTGTACCCCAGATCTGACTGAGAAGCTCTCAGACCTGTGCCTCTCTGACATCACCCTAGACCAGTGGTGGTGAACCTAGGGCGTGCATATTGTTTGTTTTTAAGAAAAGAGATGTTAATATTTGAGGGTTTTTTTTCTAAAATAAAACCTCAGTATTCAGGTTTAATTTTAGTGTTGGTACTTTGATAGATAAGTGGGCTTTAGATTGCAGTTTGGGAACTTGATCTCTAAAAGGTTCACCTTCACTGCGCTAGACCCACTGAACTAGTCATCTCTTGCTCAAAATCTAGCTGCTTAGAAATAGATTTATCACTGGGGATATGTAGCACAAGGTCCTGAGTTTGATTATCATTAAAAGTTTTTTTAGGAAGCAAGGAAGGAAGGAAGGAAGGAAGGAAGGAAGGAAGGAAGGAAGGAAGGAAGGAAGGAAGGAAAAGGAAAGATAGGGAGGGAGGGAAGGAGAGAGGGAGAGAGAAAGAAGGAAAGAAAGAAAGAAAGAAAGAAAGAAAGAAAGAGAAAGAAAGAAAGAAAGAAAGAAAGAAAGAAAGAAAGAAAGAAAGAAAGAAAGAAAGAAAGAAAGAAAGAAAAGAAAAGAAAAGAAAAGAAAAGCAGTACATATCACACACACTTTCAAGAGCAGCTTGTTTGGGGATCCTGGTCCCGCTGTGGCTCTCTTGTGGGGCCTCTGTCTAGCTGATGGCCTGGGTGGATGCTCCCTCCCCTGGTGTTCCCGTCACGGGACTGAAGGCAGGCGGCCTCTCCATCAGCTGCTTGAGCATCTTCACACCATGGCAGCTGGCTTCCCCAAAGCAAGTTGTAAGGGAGCCAGGGATTGAGGAAGCATCCATGCTTGTCTCGGAAGCAGCATAGCATCTCTGCATGTGCTGGGTGTGGGTTGCCCAGGCCAGCCCTGCACAGTGTGGGAAGGCCCAACCAGCCCTGTGAGTACCAGGAGGACAGACCACTGAGCCATCCCAGAGGCTGGTCCACACCTACTGAGTCATACCCAGGAATCTATCTTGCAAAGCATTACAGGAAGTCCAATTAGCAGAAAGAGTTGAAAACTCAAGTTCCACTTGATCCTGCTCATGGCTGGGCCACTCCTTGGGGCCCTTACATTTCATATGGGTCCCACTGAATAAAGCCAACTGGTTTCTTGATTCCCCAAACATAGCTTTCTGGGGCCAAAAACTCCAGATCCTGAGAGAGCATGATGGAGTGGTGATGACCTTTCTGATCTTTCTTCAAAGCCCAGCCAGCTAGGTGTGGCTGTCTAGTTGTCTGCCTGGTTCCTGATCATCAGCTACCCTGTTAGTGGGACTTGGGAAGGGAGAGATACTTGTTGTATGGGGCTGTCTAGGACAGAACAGGATATTTAGGCGTCCTGGCCTCACAAGAGCCAGTCACTGTAGAAGGTGTCATGGTGACCACTAAAGCACCCTCCCTTCCATGTTAACCTTGAAGGCTCTTGCACCCAAGTGAAGATGACAGGCTGGGAAATGGAGACCCCCTTCCTCAGCCTAAGGGACTACAGTGTCCCATGGGAGCCCTGGGTCCCTGCAGCCCTGGGAAAGCTTCCTGGAGACACCCCCAGGCAGAAGTCAGGGGAGCCCCCTGGTACCCCTCTTTTATTCTGGAGGCAAGACAGAGAGCAGAGGAAAGGGGCATTGCCGCTCTTCCCACTTGCTTTCGACTTCCGCAGAAGAGAGGCCCAGGCTTCTGCTTCCCTGTACAAACTTCTCAGCACACAGCAACCTCTGTAACTGACCAGCCCCTGTCCTGGGTCACCCTGCTCTGCCCGGAACCCCAGTTGGCCCTTTCCCTGCCTGATGAACTCCTTGTCCTGGCCAGGCCACCTCCCTGTGACGCCCTCTGAGGCACAGGGAGAGTCTGCTGACCCATCTGCCTCTGCCCCTATGGGATGGCTCCTGTCACATCGCCCCTTTGCATCGAGACCCTTTCCTCCAGGCCTTCCTGCGTGCAGAGCAGCCTTCCTGGTGCAGTTGTGCTGTCCGGAAGATCCAAGCTGGACACAGTGGGGTCTGCATCTGTGTTGACATCTAGCGCAGCCCCTTTCTCTACCATTTCCCAGCAGAATTTTAACATCAGCCACTCATGCTCTTTGTGTGATTGCTGGAGTAGCTCTCCCTCCTCCCCCTGCTCCTCCTCCTTTTCCCCTTACTCGTCATCCTTGTCTTTACTTTTGCTGTCTCCTCTTCGGCCTTCCTCTCCCTTTATCCTCGTTTTAAAAAGATTTATCCATTATCTCCTGTGGTACGATACTGTAGCCCATGGCAGTAAACCAATCTCCCTGTCTCAGTGGCTTCATGTATCCAATTTTATTTCTGCTTTTCTGAAGTTCTACCCATGGCCCATTGCTCATGGCCTTTTCTTAGAGGCTCAGCAGTCCATGTGGATTCTACCTGCAGCCCTCTACTCTGTCAGGTCTCCCAGGAGGCGCCGTCTGGGACTAAGAGTGAGCTCATGAGAGAGGTTCTAGGTCTGGAACGCTTTGTCCTGAAGTGTCACTTCCACTCCTGGCCTGCTGGGCAGAGCTGTTCACATGACCATACCCAATTGCAAAGGCTGGCAGGAGTGGGGTGCCCACGCTGTTCAATGGGCAGCAGACACCTCTGCCAAAGCTTTGTTTTTCCTTACTTAACTCATCTTGCTTACTTAACTCACCTTCATGGAAAAGCACTTTGTCCAAGCCTTTTAAACAAAGAATTGCATAAAACCACCCCCAGGAGGTCAGTCTAGCCACGAGACGTGGGCACAGATTATAGCATCTCGATGATGTAGCTATAAATGCCTGAACAGACCTTGGACCTTCCCAGGTCAGAGTCCCAGTGGGGTGTGGTCTGGGTGCTCTTCTTCTGTGTTCCCACCTTCCTGCCCAGTGCCCCTGCCATCATGCAGCCCCGGGGCTTTCATACAGAGCATGCAGTCCCAGTGGCCCCAAGTGTAATGCCTGTTGTGGTTCTCCTGGGAGCTCTAGCTCACGTCTCACTGGGAGTCACACAGGGAGCTCTTGGGGGGGCTCCTAGGAGGTGGTGCCTTATTTGGGGACCTGAGTTACCTTGCCATGCCCTCTTCTTCCAAGGCTGAAGATCCCACCTTCCTGCATGTCCACAGTGAGCAGTGACCTCAGGGGCTGACCTCCTGTGGTGTGAACTTCAGGGGCCCTCATTGCCAGGGGCTCGGAGCCCAGGGTGGCCAGGTGTCAGTATCCACAGGGCACAGCCATGGACCCCAGCTGCCCGGAACAGTTTTCTACCCATGAAAGTCAGGGGCTGGTGCTGGTGACATAATAGCCGCAAGCTCTGCCACCCACTGGTGGTGGCTAGAGGGGGAGGGTCAGGTCAGCCACCCCAGGGAGCGGGGCTGGCCTTGCTCCCCAAGAATCCCCATCAAGGGAGGGGAGCGGGCAGCCCTGGGCACAGGGATATGGATTCAGGATTCAGTTCTGGTTGCAAGTGATGAAGCCATAGGGCAGGATAGAGGGTGAGAGCCTCAGAGTGGGGTCCTCAGGGAACCCCTAAGTGGATCCGTGGTGCTGGTATCCCACCAGCATTTTTGGTACCTCCATTGTGAACTACGGTTGAGCCATACTGGTTGTGATGTGGACGGTCCAGCCCTGTCATTTGTAATCCTGCTCCCAGTGTGACCCCAGAGTCAGGGCTGCCCAGTGCTAGGGTCACCAGCCGGGACAGGTGGCTGCATGGCAACTAACTCTCACTAGGGGGCACGAACGCTCCACTCTGCAGGCTCCGAAGTCTGGCCTTTGTAGCGAGAAGGCCCCTCTCCCTGGCACCTACCGACTTCACTCCTCCTTACCAGGGCCAAGATGCACATGGCCCCCTCCCTGCTCAGATCCTTCCTCTCCACAGCTGCCACACAGAAATCAAAACCTCCCCTCCCAGAGCCCTTTTCCTTCCTAGGACCCCTGGAAACATGCAGCCACCCCAGGAGGGCAGCTGCACAGACAAGGGGGGCTGGCTGCCTTCCCTGGAGTGGACAGTGCAGGTCATAACCACTGCACCACTAGGTCCTCTGAGGCCCCGTGGGAAACCAGCCCCAGGTGTAGAACTTGGCAGGCTAGAAGGTGTGGACTTCCGCCCTGGGAGGGCAGGCTGGCAGGAGCAAAGATAGAGTCTGCAGTCTCAGCCAAGGCCATCGTGACTGAGTTCGGGGTAGCAGAACAGGTTCCAGTCTCCCCTTGTACGTCCTGGGTGCCTCTGTCCAAGCAGCCCCTGGGGTCTCCCTGACTCCACCCCCTGAGGGGCCGTGACCTGAGCGAGCTCCCTGCCAGGCTCTGTCCCGTCCAGTCCCAGGCACCCCTCTGCCTCCTCAGTGTGACAGGCTTTAAGGAAATGACAGAAGGCAGCATGTGGCCCCTGTGCTCCTAGACAGTCCCAGGGCACCCTTAGATTTCCTTAGCTTCCCAGGAGGTGGGGTGGGGCAGAAGGGGCCCTGCAGGCCCTGCAGAAAAGCCGCCCCTTATTCTCCATCCTGTTGTGAGTCTTATATAAACCCCAGTTGAAAGATGTTGTCGAATGATCCCGTGTCTTGCTCAGGACTTTCTGTCGGGCCGTAGTATCTGATCATTTTCCTTGACTCTGCACAGGGAACATTATTTCTGCTGTGCTTCGCCTGACAATTGGAATTACATAGCCTACCTTACTTCTCCTTTTGCCTTTTGGTTAGAAAATTTTGAAGCTCGATTCTGTTTGTCAGCAACAAATCTGTTTACCCTGACCTGGTTAGGCCAATTCCTCTGACCTCAAGTGACCAAACTGAACTGAACTGCGTAAGAGAGCAGTGTGTGTCTGCCCTGAGAAGTGGATGGGGTGCCCCTCAGGGAACATGAGCAGGGCCGGTGGGATTGTTGCCCCCTGGATGTGCCCGCGGGACTTCCTACAGAGGGTTCCGGAAGACCCAGGGAAAGCGTCCAACCTCCTGACGTTGATCAAGGCATTTTCTTCACCCAAGCCTCAGAGAGAACGGGAGACACCAAAGGAAGGAATGGTCAGATTTAGGGTTAAGCACCTCATTCCGCCAGTTGACCGCAGATAAAGACGAGAAGTCTGCACCTTCTCAAGTCCTTAAAGGATGTGAGGGACAAAGGAATTTTCAAAGTGAAAATCAGTGCCTCACGATAAGATAACCAGGGTCTTACGCCTCTTTTGCTTGGAGTAAAAATGGTGGCAGACCAAGAACTGCCCCCTTTGTCCAGCAGGTGGCGCTGCCGCTTTTGCAGGAGCAGTGGTGGCGCCGCCACTACGCGAGGGCTGATCCTGCCAGTGGAGGAGCTGTAGCTGGTTCTCGGCGCTCCAGACAGGAAGGGGTGACTTTATCATTCCCTGGAGCCTGTCAGCATTCTTGCCGACTCTGGAAACTTCCGGGATATGCCACCGCACAGGCACCAGGATTATTAAAATATCCCTAGATGCCCCAGAACAGAGTCACACAAACACCGAGCTTCATCCCACACTCCAGGCCCAGTTTTCCTCCAGGAGCTGCTTCTGCTGCCTTCTGGAAGGCGACCGTGGAAGTGTGATATGACTTCTTCCATTCGGTCCCTCAGCACCTTTGATGGACTGAGTTAAAATGTGTCCCCTTACTGAGAGTCCAGCACCGACTGTAGTGCTCCCGCACTGGCCAGGGCTGCGGCACTGCAGCGTCCACGAAGGGACTTGCACCCCCAGGTCTCCCGCAGCCCTCACTCTGTCCTGCGGACCGCACGGGGCTTGTGCCCACCTGGTGCAGTGTCTGTGCTCCCAGCACCCCTCCTTCCTGTGTCCTCCCCCTCCCCCATACTCAGCACACTGACACCTTCTTCATTCCCTGCCTCTGTTCTCCCTCCAGCACGTAAGTTCCACATGCACATGTCTTGAGGTGCTGCATGAGCCTGGACCTGCTCCTGTCCAGAGGGTCTCACGCTCAGTCCACCCACTGCAGAGGATGCCACAAATCAAGCCCTCTCTGAGCTCACAGCTGCAGCTCTGTGCTGTGTGCCTTCTGTTATCGTCTTACAGATCTGAGAGCCAAGATCGAATACCTCACCCCAAGCCATACGGCATATAAACGGGGGAGGGCGCCTAGCATGCAGGCAACCTGACTCCCCTTTGTAAGCAGTGATATGAGGAGGGAGAGGCGCAGGGAAACCGGTTTCTAATTCTAGGTGACACTAGTCACGTAGGTACTGCAGGTTGGGGGGATGCCGTTTCCTTAATGAGCATGAACAGGAAAGTAGATACCTTTTTGTCTCCACTTCTGAAGGCAATGAAATTGGAAAAGAAACAAAAATAGAAGGAAAGAGAAAAAAATCCCTGCTGACACCTTTCAAAGCAGAAGGATGTGATTTTTGCTTCTTTTCAATCAAGGGCCTCCCCCAACCCTGCTGACAGGAGGCCTTATGTCAGCTGTGGAGGAGACACCCTCACCTAGGAGACCCCTCTGCCTCCCAAGCCTCCTCTGCCTCCCCCCAAGTGCTTCCTCCCTCAGGACAAAAATAGGTGGCAATACAATAAAGGAGACGAGAAGTTCTTCAATCCATGATTTCCTCTCTGATGCCTCCACGTGCTCTGTGAGACGAGCCTATTGTTTTCGGTGCCTGTGAGCCTTTTTTACAGAAAAGATTATTTGAGAGGGAGGGTGAGGACTTTTGTTGGTGGCAACCATGAGGGTCCCTTGGAAAGACTCAGCTGAATCTGGGCAGGTCAGAGGTCTGCCTTCATGCAGGACTAAGAGTGGAGTTCTGGGATCAGAGGTTGCAGCAGCTTTCCAGACTGGCTCCAAGGGGCTTAAGACAGTTTGCCTCTCTCGTATGACAGCTTCAGTGACCCAGAATGTGGCCAGGGTCTTAGGCAGGGACTGGCAAATTGTAGTTCCCAGGCCAAGTGCAGCCCACCCGCCTGTTTTTATAAATAAAGTTTTATTGGCATCCAGCCACCCCTTCCTTCGCTCGCTATCCGGGGTAGCATTTGTGCTGTCGCACTGAGTAGTTGCAGTGTGGATGCTCGCAAAGCCTGAAATATTTACTACCTGGCACCCTACAGAGAAAGGCTGCCAAATATGGATCTAGAGTATAAACAGAAGAAAAAAGGAAAAAGCCCTGAGAGCTAAAACAGGTGTCAAAATTCATGGAGTTCATTCACAGTAGCTCTCCAAGAGCCCTTCAGTCCCACACACAGAACATTGTGTAATTCATCCAAATAATTCTCTTGGAGCTTCCTTCTCTTCAGCTGTAAGCTGAAGGTCCTAGACCTGTTTAATTTAGGTTGCAAAGCTATGCTGAGGGTCGAGATATAATCCAGAGCATAAAATGACAGTTATTTGTAAGTTGAAAAACACTTTTTTTTTTTTTTTAACCTCACTGCCCACTTTGATTAGTAACTCACTGGTCTGGGGCAGTGTTGGGAGATGGAGGCCTTAGGCCACCGCCCACTCCCTGATCCCTTCTTCCTGGGGAATCAACCCTTCTCTCATCTGTAGATCTATCCCTTGTGTGCATGACCTATTCAAATGTTGCCTCTGCCACGGACCCCATGGAAACATTTTCTCGCAGACTTTTCTTGGAACTTTGGCAGACTTGATTCTAAACCACTTTGGAGGTTGGTTGGTTGGTCATGTGTTTGTGCTTTCTGAAGGAGGTGGACCTTGAGCTAGGTCTTGGCTGGCTATAGGGAGAAAAGAGAAGACGGAGGGGGAGAGGGTGTGAGTGAAGGGTTATTCAAGGAAAAGAAGCTGCTGAGAGTGGGGTCCAGGAGTCCTGAGAGAAGTCTTGGTAAGAATCTAGAGCAGTCAGTGGCGGCCCTGCGGCCTTGGGACTTGTCCAAACAGGCTCAGCCAGATGTTGTTAGAAGTGTCTGAATGGAGAGGATTTGGGGCCCCAGGGTTAGAGCCTGACTGACCTCCTCCTGGAGACCACAAGAATTCCTAGCACCACACCTTCTGTGGCCCAGGAAGCAGTTTTATTACTTTGTCAGGGACAAGCCAGGGTCACTTAATGACAGGACTTGTCCCCAGTGGAAATGTCCCCGATCTGTGCCTTGCTTTGGGCCAGACTTAGAATCCTTTGCTGATTCCTCATCAGTCAGGCGGAGATGGCCTGAGGCCAGCATGGGACAGGGCACTTTTGAAGGCTAGCAAGCCAAGGGGAGGCCAGGGTGTGGTAGAGATGCCCCACCAAGCCCTCCTGAGAAGTGAGCCAGGGCCTGGAAAGAGGGTGGCCAGGAAGGTGCTGGGCACAGGCCTGGGTAGGGGTGCGCCAAGACAGACCCGCCTTCCTGTACACCACGCCCCAGTGACACACCAGCCCCTGCTAGAAGAGGCCCCCACCCAAGAGCCCACCCTACAGCGTTGCCGCTTGGGTGATGCTTCTTCTGGTGAGGGCCAGAGGGCTGTGCGTGGTCCAGCAGCACCTGGCTGCTGTGCATTGCTGGTGGATGAGGCTGCCAGGCTGGGGGAAGAGGAAGGTGTTGCTGAGGGTGTGAAGCATCCATTATCCCTTTATTAGCCAGTGGGCCGTTTCTGGTCGTGTTCTCCTTCTTGGCTGTGGCGAGCTTGGGGGCGGAGAAGCCCGGTTATTTTCGTTTGCCGGGCTTCTGTCACTGGGAGTGGCGGCAGGGGCAGACGGGGCTACGTGCTGCTACGTGCGCTCCAGCAGGCATTTGTGAATGGGCCCTGGCTCCCAGGCCAGCCTGCAGCAGGCGCCCCCCCAGGACGAGGCGACTCTCACTGGCTCGACGTCTTCATTTTTTTTCTAGCATTGCAGCAGCCCGGCCAGAGGAAGCTTTCTTCTGGCCCAAGAACAATGCCAGGGTCAGCCCAGGGACCTCCCTCCTACACCCTCTTCCTTCCATTGTGAGCCTCTGCACAGTCCCAGGCCTCTCACCCTGCACAGCTGGTGGGGGCTGGGGCTTCGGCCCAGAAGAGATTAGCAAAGTCTGTGATACTGCTAGTGGCGTGCCTCAACTTCCCAGGGCTCAAAGCTCTGGAGGCAGCCAATGGCCAGATCAAAGGTGTGGAAGTGGCTGTTGGTTCTCTGGGATCCCAGAGTGTGCAAGGAACACAGCTGAGTGAGGGCTCTGGCTGGATGGTGCCACCTCTCCCCACTGCCCCACTGAATCCTAGGCCAGGGCTGGGAGAGACCTAGAACTTCATCCATTACTGTAGTAGGGAAACTGTTAGGTAGAGAAGTTACCACCTTCCCATCAGCCTGTATAAAGTTCTGTGATTTCCCAGGGCCTGCAAAAAAAGAACCCAGACTTCCCTCTGTTCCCAGAGGCTAATGGTCTTTAGGCCTCTCTCTGTGACTCCCCAGCCTGTGTGTGCCCCAGCCTTGGTCACTAAATAACTGAGCCTGTGTCCAGCAGCACTGGCCCCCTGCCTACATGTCCCTCCCAGTTCATCTGTCTGCCTGCCACACACCTCTTCTTTAGACAGCACTATGGTCCCCTCCCCATGAAGCCCTCCCTGATAATACAAGTGCCCTCTGCCATTTATTGAGCCACCCAAGCTCATCCAGAAAGTAATAGGACCCCAAAGCTGGGCCACCCTTCCCTGCACTGTCTCTCACAATCATACATGCCTCCAGGTGACACAAATAGGACTCCAACGCTGAAAACACTCCTGTAGTAGGTTCTCAAGGTGTCATCCCAGGGCAGCAATGCCAGAAATGCACATTCCTGGGTCCCACTCGACCAGGAGCTTGGAGATGGCCCCAGTACTCTCCATCTTACCAGCCTCTCACAGTGATTCCAGTGCATCTGTGGCTTGCTCTTTTTGCCCCTTGGCACTGTAGGTTGAGCCCAGGGCTTCATGCCAGCCAAGTGCTGTAGCACTACACCCCCAGCTCTCATGCTGCAGTTTGAGAGCCACTGGCCTAGGATCTACTTGCAGGTAGTTGGCTTTTAATACTAACTTCTTGATAGTTTAGTGAATCATTAACCTCTCCTTACCCTATCCCTTTCTGTTGGCAGCTGAGATTTGGGGATAGTTGTTTTTACATTGTTTGAGTGAAGGGGGCAAACACTCTTGTTGTGTTTGACAAGCCAAGAGAAGGATTTGCATGAAGTTGGCAGATATAGGGACAAGACAGTCCCCTATATACTGTCCCCAGCCATCCTTTAGGTGACCTGGGCTCCAAAGCCTTAAGTGGGCAGCTACAGATTATGGTACCCAGGAGCTCATTACCTTGCACCAGTGAAGGCAAAACCCTCAGGCAGATATGTCCGGGTGGCCAAGGTGCTGCTCATGTGGAGATGGGGTAGCCTGGGCTTCTAGGCAGGGAGAGCCCTGGCTGGGCATTTAGGAGCGCCCCTTCCTGCCATCCGCTCTGTGAGGGGCAGGTGAGGTGTCCTCCATCCTCCACCATCCATCTAACATGTGTTGGGAAGTAGCTGTTGAAGAAAGGAACTTGTGTCTGAGCTCACAGCCTCTGTCAGCAGCAGCAGTGACCCTATAGTGTACTCAGGGGCAGACAGAAGCTGACATGGGGATCAAACAGCAAAAGCAAACCTGTCTACAATGGGACTGATCAAAAGTTGATATTAAAGAGGACACACACACACACACACACACACACACACACACACAAAGCAGCAATACAATTGCAGGCCTAGCTGTGCACTGTAGAAATGCCGAACATTGCAACTGTGCCCAGAAAATAACTCTGCCCCACCCTTGCGCCAGGTTCTCGAGTCCAAGTTTCCCAGCAGAGGGCCCAAGAGACAGGCAGTCACTTCCTGGGAGGCCGCTGGGAAGAGAGCCTAGACGCTGCCATCCATTGGGTCCAGACTCGGGTGGGCTCTCCTCAGCCTGCTGGGACATTTCTAGAGGAGAATCTCTTCTGGTCATTGAGGCACTGTGTTCTTGCGTCCTTTGCTTATCCTTTTTCCATCTAGCTGTAAAGGGTTCAGGAAGGAGTTCTGCCTGGAGTGATGTAGCCTGGTTCACTCCTCACAAACTTAACAGTGTTGCTGCTGCCGCTGTTATTCTTGTTATTGTTGTATTACTAATGGGGAAACTAATGTAGTTTTTTGCTGGTAGTTGCCTGGACGGGTCTCTTAATTCCCAGAAGTCTACCACTGTGACCTCAGTCAAGGGAATGGTAAATGGCACCTTTGTCCTCTACTGAGACAGAGGGCCACCAGCTCCAAGGGCTCTGGGCCCAGGTTCCCACGGCCTCCCTGGGACCCTGATGCTCCATGAGCTCTAGGGCTGTTGGCAATGAGTGGTTCCCAGGCTATGGGCCTCTTCTACTACATCTAAGGTGTGGAAGCGTGGCAGGGCTGGATGCTACCATGGCTCAGGGTCCTCACGGCTAAGGCGAGTGTATCAAATGACCTCACTGCCACTTCTGTCTCCAGCTCACTGGTAGAGGGCCAGTACTTGGTTCCAGTGGAATTCAGAAAAGGGAAGAGGTGGGCTGGGGATACATTTATCAATGTGCTTCCCAGCTTAGATTATAAGAATCAAATAATGCTAAAAGGTCTGGAACAGATCTCACTGAGGAAGTGCTTGGGACGCCGGAAGGTGCGAGTGCAATCTGAGGGTTTTCACATGGGCTCCATAAATGTGTGCTACACACAGGAGCTCCCTGGGGCCCCCGGGAGCCACTCAGCATACAGAGCTGTGCACGTGCCTGCAAGCAGGCCAGGCACGTTGGTGGTGACACAAGCTTCTTCCCGCGGCATTTTTATAAAGAGAATCGGGTGAAGGAAATGTCTAGGAATAGACAATCTTCCTAAGTTCCCCCAAAATAACTCTAGTGGAAACAATTGTGGTAACATCCATTCTGCTGTTATTGTTTCAGTTGACTGCAATATGGGAAAAAATCTCCCGGCGTTTTCAACTCAGCTGGGAATCAACTTGACTTCCAGGGGCCTTTGGGAACAAAAGGAGTGTGCTTGTGGGCCACTCTGGGCGTTCACGGCCGCTGGCACTGCCACAGACAGTCGCAGGGCTTGTGTGCAGCCCCACTTTTCCTCTCTCCTTCCCTTTGGAGACATGCTCCTAAAAGGACTTCGCATTTTCCCACGGGCAGCTTCTGGAGGTCCCTACCAAGGAAAGTGCTGTGCTTGCATGTGGAGCCCAGGTTTCCTCGCAGACAACACTGCCCAGAGCGCAGAGATGCCTGCCCATGCACACCGAGTCCATCAGCTCCTCTAGGAAGCTCTTTCGTGATGCCTCTGCCTCCACCTGCCGACGGGTGCTCATCTTTCCAGGCCTGGGGTGTGGCCCTCACCTGCCTTCCTGCCTCCCTGCTTGCTTCTTTTGCTAGTCTGTCCTCCGCAAAGAAACTGCCCCAGCACCTTTACCTGGTCCCCTCTCCATGACCTCTTTGCCTGACTCATGGGACATCCTGTGCCCCCCTGTGGCCCAGGAGACCACACCTGAATCTTCACTCTCCCATCCATTCTTGCCATTCGCCCCTGTCCTGGTTGCCCTGACTTCTCCAAGAAACCCTCTGTTCCTGTCATTTTATTCTTATCAAAGCCTCAACTTGGCCTGGGGAGGTAGTTCAGTAGCATAAGAACCTGCCTGGCAAGCACAAGGTCTTGAGTTCTATCCTAGGTACAAAAAAAACCCCTCAGCTTATTAGCTGTGTAACTAAATGTGATTTAATTATTTACTTTTGCAAAAACCCTGATAGACCAATGGTCCTATTTCTAATTCACCATCAGTGAAAAGCAGTTTCCCTCTTGTTTGTGGATTGTACCTTAAGTCCCATCTACACCATGTCTCTGCCCTCTCTTCCTTTTTCCAAGAAATATTCACTGACTGTTCTGCTAGAACATCCTAGAACCTTCACCGTCTCAGAAGAGGCGCCCTGTGTCATCACCCTTCTCACACTCCACTGTGCATACAGACAGCAAGCAGGCCTGGTTAACATGTAGATTGAGGACAAGGTGAGGCCCAGATTTCTATGTTTCCGGCCGGGTCTCAGGCGACACCTGTGCCACTGATGAGCAGGAGTCCGTGACAGTGTTTCCCACATTTTGCTGCATGCTGCAATCTCATGAGAGTTTTAAAGGAGATTGGTACCAATCTTCAGCACCAGACAATCTGATTTTATCAGCATGGGCTATGACCAGGGACTGAGGGTTTGATACCTCCCCAGGTGATCATCATGTGCAGTGAGGCAGGGGACCCACCTACTGTGCATACCAAAAGTGTCTAAACCTATTTGTTTTCATCTGTGCTTGCTTTTTCTTTATGGCCAGATTGATTGCCTGATTGAAACTTGGGCTATTTTAAAAATTGACAAGTAGTAGAATACAGATTACTGGTAGGGACCCATACTGGATGTTGAGGAGAATAAAAATGAGAAGTCTTGCATCTTTGCAGAGCCTGGTGAAATCCACCCCCTGCCATCCTTGGCCAGCTGGGGCTGTTGACATGGTGCTGGGCCTCTGGACCTGTTTTCCCCACCCTCACAGGAAAAGTCAGAAACTCCTGGCTTACTTACTCTAAAACACTACCACTCATTTTGTTTTCTTTTTGGTCTGAGACAGTGGTTCCCATCCTGACCACTCTTTAGCTGTATCTGGGGAGTGTTTAACATTTCTGATGCCCAGGCTGAACCCCAGATGCAGTGCCTCAGAGTCTGTGCAGTGGGACCTGGGCATTAGGTTTTCCAGCCTCCCCCCCCCCCCCCCGAAGCTGCCAGCAAACAGCCAGGGCTGAAAGCCACTGAACTCAAGCTTTTATTCATTTAAATCAAAACACAGTCCATTGATCTTCCACTCGGAAGTCTAAGTGTGTCAGACTCTTCCCTGAAAGCAGATGCAGAGAGAGTGAGGTTGCTGGGCACCCATCAAATGCAAGACTTCACCACTGTGCAGCAAAGGCCCTGGCAAGGGAAGACAGGGCTGCAAAATACATACAGCTCCCAGAGAGCCTCCAGAGCAAGGGTTGGCAGGTTATGACCCGGGTCCAAACTCAGCCCAGCATCACTCTTTATAAATAAAGATTTATTGGAACACAGCCACACATCTATAGCCACTTTTACTGTACAATGGCAAAATGAGTGTTTGTGACAGAGACCATATGGCCCTCAGAGCCTAAAATATTGAGTATTTGGCTGTTTACACGAAGTGTTTGCCAGCCCTGTTCTTGAGAATGACCCTGTGTAGATTCTTTAGCAGCAGTTTATGCATCGACACATGCTAGAGATTTTTCACACCACATTTGAGACTCTGTATTATTTAGTGGCTCTTAAGCAGAGGAACATGCAGAGAATAAGCCCCACCCAAGCCATGATGCAGCCCTCCAGCTGGTGGGTGCTGCTGGCCGCCATTCCCGTGGAGGCTGACTGTGGTCTCTTTGGGTGACCCCATCGTATCACATTTGTGTCACTGTCTGCTCTATGGGCTGGAAGGTGGGAGGGGCGGGAGGTTCCGTATTGTAACCTGACAGACTCAAGAGGTTGTCACCTGGGCAGGGACTGAGCTCTATACCTGCACACAGGTGATGATAGATGGAGTGAGGAGAGGCTGCAGGGGTCAGGAGTGCTGGAGACAGAGGAGGGAGGACATAGTTGCTGTGCTTGGCCAAGGCCAAGTAAGGCTAGGGAGGGCCAGCAGGTGCCAGGAGGCCAAGCTTCAAAACCTTGAGTCCAGGCTCCTCGATTCTCCTGTGCTCCTTCTTCCGCCCCTACTGTGCCCCTGAAAGTAGGTCAAACACTGTCTGCACCAGCAACATGGAGGGAAATAGAGACCAAGTAGGTCATCTGCATTGCTGTCGCCTGCAGAACCTGCTGGCCAGAACCCAGTGGCTGCCTGATTCAAATGAACCCATAAAGACCCTTTTATGTGGCAGAGAATCCTTCATGGCCACATCCACATGGCAGAAGGTCAGCCCTGCTTTCTGGGAATGGAACAAGTACTCGCATTGAATTTCTGAAATGGTAGATTGTGCTATGGTCAGAGGGAAAGGTACAAGCAGAGTCCTTAAAATATCTGAATACATTGAAAAAATTAAGTTGGAGGCAATTATTTAATTTACCAGAGATAACGCAGAATAGTTATCCTCAGATAGTCAAACAGTTTTGTTTTGTATGCTGGCAACTTTTTTTTTTTTTTAAATGTATTTAGTACAGTCTACAGGGGCTACAAGGTTTCACTCCATAGATCGGACTCATAGTGATCCTCCTGGTTTCAGCCTCCCAAGCACTGGTATTATAAGCATGCACCACCACGTCCAGTCTCAGTTGTTGTCTCAGTGTGCCCTGGAGTTGGGGCTGGCACAACAAACAGGCTGTGGATTGAACCCCTGGCCCTTGTGTCTGCCTAAGCAGGTGATTTAATTCACTGGCTGGCCCTGCTGGCGACTTCTTCTGTCTTCCTAATTGAACATTTTCATAAAATCTCATACCTACAGTCTTTTTAGGTCAGGGGGGGGTGTTGTTTGTTTGTTTGTTTGTTTGTCGAGATGGTGTCTCACTGAATTCAAGCTTTTACTCATTTACTTAGCCAGTGTCCTGGCTGGTCTCAAACACCCAGGCTCAAGCACTCCTTCTGCCTCAGCCTCCCAAGTAAGCAGGATTTTAATTGTCCATACCCTTATGCTTTTTAATTTCTGAAAGTTCCTAATGCACCTTAATTTTTTAACAACACACTTGTCAAGGAAGTCCATTATTTTTCCATGATGCGGATCATATGAACATTTAGTTTAGTGGCACAGGTACTAGAAGAAAGGTGTTTGGAAGGACAAGAGGGGACAGAATAAACAAAGTGCAGCTCAGCTACAGCAACTTATAAATCTTTGCTTTCAGCGAACAGTGCCCCCTATGAGTGGATCTAACCCTTCTCATAGAGCATTTCAAATTATCGCTAGCATCTGTCCATGCACTTCCTCATTCTGCTAACCAGTGCCTACTGAGAATCTGTGGTGTGACGTTGCTGCACAAAGCCACAGTCCCAGGAGGCTGATGCTGGGGCTAGGGACCCCCTCAGAATTGTCGCTCTTATGAGCACTGCATCATGGTTCTGTCTTAAGCCTTGTGAAAAGAGGCTTTGGAGCTGGAGAACTCCGAGTTAGCACTGCACTTCCATCCTTGGCTGCTATTTAATATGTCTTATCCTCCTTTCCTTTTCTGTAGAGAATGAATCGTATTGGTTTCTAATGTATTGTGTGATTTAAATTAGTTGATACATGTAAAACTGTTAACCTAGGGCCTACCTCGAAAAATGATAGTCGCCGTGATCAGCATTCTGATAGTCCACGAACGATGACATCATTTAATGCCATCTCTGATGAGGAGACTTTCTGATCGCCTTCCAGGAAAGCGGACTTCTCACTCCAAAGGGAGTATGTTTGTCGGGCATTATTGGAGAAGGAGATTTTGCAGGCTGGTTTCCCCTCATATGTTGGGCTGTCCCCTTTGCATAGGATCCAGCTCAAGGTTGCCCAAGCCCCACCTGTCCTTTTTTAATCTTCTTGCCACCCCACAGTGACCCAGAAAGTAGCTGTTAACAGCAGCCGATGAGCATAGCAAATGGATTTTGTCCAAGTGTCTAAACTCTTTTCCACTTCTTCCACAACTGTCACTCTTACCCATCAATTAGAAGGTGTCCACTGACTCTGGAGGTGAAGCTCAGGGCTTTGACAGGAAAGGCAGAACCCTCAGGAGTCCTGGAGTCCTCTAGCCTTTACCTAGGCTATGACTTACCTTTATCCCCACTCCTCTTGTGCCTATAAAAATCACAATCCAGGGCAAAGAGCAACAGGCTACTGTATTCTACTGTCAATAAGTGTGACCTCATAGGAACCATTGAGAGAGACCCTGGTTGGTGCTAGGCCAGTTTGGGCTGGTCTATCTCCTTGGATTTGCTGCCCATCCACCCCTCGTCACTGCCAGAACAGAATTCCAGTCTTATCCTATTCTGTTACTTGTGTGATTCCCTTCAAATAGATTCCCCTCCCTGAGGCCACTGACACCCCCATAGCCTGTTTGGCCTTAGCTGTGTGGCCCTAAGGTACCCTCAGACTCATCTCTTTGTACATTGCTGTGGCCTTGAGCATTTCCCCTTTTGAGGGCAGCCGTCTATATTCCAGGACTGGCCAGGTGCATTCCTGTATGTTTACTTCTTTCCAGCATTTCATCTATTCCTGAAAATGAAGTACAGGAAACTGAGGCTCAGAGAGAGGACCTGAGTAGTCCTGGTGCCCGGCCAGGCTTGCTTGTCATTTTGCATGTAAGACTAACTTGGCAGGAGTGAGGCACTTGTTCTAAGATAGGGAGCCTGTGGTGTTGAGCAGTTGGCACTAAGTATCCATGTCATTGGCCCAGTGCAGGCCAAGGAATGGCCTCTTTGGACCCCAGAGATCTTGTAGTCTGACCACAGATTTCATTACCTCTCTTGTTTAACTGAAGGAGGGCTAGCCATGGCTAAGCCCTGAGACCTGTGGTTAGAGACTGAGAACTGAAAAGATCTGGTTTTTTGCAAAGCACGAGATATTGCTGGTTGCAGGCCACAGACCGTAGGCCCTGTACTCCCGGGTCACCTGTGAATGGGTAGAGTGGGGATGGCCTGTCCAGGGTGGCTGCCATCCTTCCCAAAAGAAATGGAGGTGATGGTATCCAAGGCACTGCCAGACACCATCAGACCTGCAAGAGATGGAAATAGCCTTGAGCTCCTGATGCTTGGTCACGGATCAAACATGTGAGCCACTACCCAGTCTATGGGACATTAGAGTGGAATGATAAAATTTTCCAGTTGGCTGTGTGATAAAATGAATTTATCTGCATGGGGACTGGCTTTGCAATAAAATTTATGATGATGGCAGAGACTAGACAGGATCTCAGAGGTAAGAGGTACAGAGGTAAGACGACACTCCAGGCCAGTGGATGATTTGTGACAGGGAGTATGTGCTCAAGGTTGGGGTGGCAGGCAGCCTGGGGACAAGGAGGCGTGGGTGGTCCTTGGAGATCAGCTGCTGGCCATTCTCTGGGCTACTGCAAACCCCAGCGCAGGGACACAGGTCCTGGCCCCAGCCCAGTGCTCCTTCTTCTGACTTTCCATATATGGACACTGAAGGTGACTCGAGGCTGGCAGGGTTGGGGGTAGTGATTAAAGCTTTCCCTCCAGGTGGACAACTCCTAAAACACAACATGCTAGGGGCACAGTGAGAACCTAAAGAATCTGATCCTCGCCATAAGCTAAAATTCACCTCCTTGATGGACAGGCTGGGGTGGACCCAGGAATGCTGATCGTGACATTCAGTGCTGGTCCTCCAGTTGGCCACCCCCGTCCTGCTACCCTGAAACCTGGGATCTGATCTCTCAGGCCCAATACTTACATGCTGGCCTTCCGGCCAAGGTCAAGCATGGGATGTGCCCAAAGCTAGGAGCCAAGTAGCCCTGCAAGGAAGCTGTCTCTTTCCCAAGCCAGCCTCACAGAAGAGTTAGCCACTTCAAAAAAAAAAAAAGAAGAAGAAGAAGAAGAAGGAAAGGAGCAGTCAATCTAAAAAACCTTGTGGATAAGAGGAATCCCAAGGTACGCGGGGAAAACAGACGACTTTCTCGGTCTCTGCTGCTTTGGTTGAGCACACAGGCTGCCCGTCTGAAATCTGTCAGGGGAGGGCCCAGTCTAGGCAGACTCACTTTCTTGTGGCCTGAGGAGGGACTTCATTGTTAGGAACCACTGCACTGAGAGCAATACAAACTAATTATATTTGTATCAGTAGCCCATGAAAGGTAGAGTGGTAGCCAGGTTTGGGAGAGGCAATGCCCTGTGTATACTTCCAAACTGGTTGTGGCTTGGTTCAATGTTATTAAGAGAAATACATTTGGGTGTGTGTCTGTATTGACTTTCATACCTGGGAGGTCAGAGTTGCTGCTGAGGTTCCTGACTTAGGACAGCTCAGGCAAGGAACTTTTCCATGGGGCTGTAGCAAAATGAGACAAACATTTTCGTATTTGCTTGGAGATTAGATTCAAGTACAAATTATAACTTATAGTCAAAATTACTCTTGAAAATCCCTTAATTGCCCTTAAATTTCAGATTCTTGCTTTGCAGTCCATTTTCCATGCACAGCTACAAACAATCACATGTACAGTGTCTACTCTGTCCTAAGAAGACATAAGCCTGTGTTGGATGGACATAGTATTTTTTTTTAATTTTTTTTAGGGTTTTCTTTTCTTTTTCTTTTCTTTTTTTTTTTTTTTTTTTTGTACACAGGGTCTCACTACGCAGCCCACATTCATAGTGATCCTCCTGCTTCCCGCCTCCCTAGTGCTGGGATTACAGGCGTGCGCCACCACGCCCGGACTCCAATCGCCGGCTCAGCGCACCCGAAGGCGGGGCCGGCGCGGCAAGTGGAAGCAGGGATCGAACCCTGGCCGCTGCTCTTACTTAAGCAAGCGCTTAGTCCGCTGAGCTATACTGCCGGCCCTGGACATAGTATTTTGATTCAGGTCCTCATGGGGGAATTTGAGGATGTTAGACAAACACTTGACAGAAAGAGATCCTGACAGTCAGGGCATGCTGTCGGATGTTCACATGCTTGGTCCAAGAACAAACTACCCAGTCTATGGGACCATGGAGTGGAATGATAACATTTTCCAGTGGGCTGTGTGATCAAATGAATTTATCTGCATGGGGATTGACTTTGCAGAGCAGGTAAATTTATGATGCTGGCAGAGAGGTTTGTTTTTTTTTTTCTGTTGTTTCTCTTACTCTGCTACAGCCCCATGGAAAACTTCCTTGCCTGAGCTGTTTTTAGTGTAGAGTTTTTTATCAAGTTAATTCATGGGAAAGACTGCCTTTATTTGCATTAGGTCCTTTATAAACTAGTTGTGATTACAGATAGAATGTCCTTTAGCAAAGTAAAAGATTATAATTCCTGTTTTTAATTTTTCCTGCTTGTGAAATTAATATTGGGAACTACAAATGTAGGTCTATTACTTTAAGGTGAAAACACTAAATTTTTTGTATGTTTAAAAAAGCGGGGGGCTGGGGAGATAGCTCAGAGATAGCTCATAAGCACCTGCCTGGCAAGTGCAAGGTCCTGAGTTTGATATGATGATGATGATAGTAACAAAAGAAAACCTTCAATGGGGGGGATGTCTCAGGCTTGCATCCTACCAATTTGTTCAGTCATTCTAGCTTGGCTCGCATGTCCCTTGCAAATTGGCCTTTTTGATCCTCTGGTCTAAAGCATCATCCTTTTGATATTTTTTTCCTTAGCATACTTACTTGTCTCTGTTTAAATTTCCTTCCTTCCTTCCTTCCTTCCTTCCTTCCTTCCTTTCTTTCTTTTTTTCTTTCTTTCTTTCTTTCTTTCTTTCTTTCTTTCTTTCTTTCTTTCTTTCTTTCTTTCCTTCCTTCCTTCCTTCCTTCCTTCCTTCCTTCCTTCCTTCCTTCCTTCCTTCCTTCTTTCTTTCTTTCTTTCTTTCTTTCTTTCTTTCTTTCTTTCTTTCTTTCTTTCTTTGAGTCCTGCTATCCATTTAAGGCTGGCCTTGAGCTCACTATGTAGCCCTGGCTGGCCTCAAACTTACAGTGATCCTGCTGCCTCAACCTTCTGAGTTCTGGAATTACAGGTGCGTGTCACCATGCCCAGCTTAAATTCCCTTTCCTTTTAGCTTCTCCCTATGACCCTCCTCTCCCCCTTATAGGAGGAGCCCATCCTGACCTGTGGCCCTGGTACTTTGTGAGCCTCAGTAAAGCCATATTGTCAGATGTATGAAAGCACAATGGTTCCTTCAGGAAAACTGTGTTTTCAGCCCTATCCTCTCCCTAGAACTAGCACCTGCCTCACAGGTTTTCAGTCAAGCCTAGAAAACACCCCGTCCCCTTTTGCTCTTCTGGTCAGTGTCCTGACTGCACCTCCTAGGTGGCCTAGACTGCCTGGTGCCAGGTGACCTGGTCCGGCTTCTGTGACTCAGTGAGGTCCCAGTTGTTTCTCTCGTGTTGGAAACAGTTCACATCTGAGGACACTGGTCCTGCCCTGGGTGCTGGACAGCCTGGCATCTGGGAGACAGCCCCTTCCCTGTGCTGCAGAGCCTCCCTCAAGCTGCCTCTTTATGTAGCGCTGTGATGTGAGTCCTGTGGTGGGCGGGAGGGGCTCAGGGGGTGCCCAGCCCAGGCTGGGGCGGAAGAGGTTGAGGTGCTCTGGATGCAGCTTGGAGCTCAGGAAGTGAGGTTTGTTTGGTTCAACCAGGGTGGCCACATTCTAGGATGATGTCTGTGGCTTTCCCAATCCAGGACTCCTCGGTCAGTGGGATTGTTCTTGGGCTAGGAAGCTAAAGTGCCTCACATAGCCAGTCATTTCATGTTACCCTCATCCTAATCTCCTAAAACAGATGCTCAGTGCTTCTTTTTTACTGCCCTTCTCCAGCTGAGGAAAATAAAAGCATAAATAAGATAAGTGTCTGTTCAGCCCCCACAGTAAGTGGCACTGATGGTTCTTAAATCAAGCTGCTTTCCTCCCAGTTCCTACTTGAGCAGTCCCAGATCTGAATCGTGCACAGCCCCGCTCCTGCACTGCCCAGGAGAACTCACCTGAGGTCAGCTCAGCCATGCCAGACGTGGATGCTGCCCTCGGGAGCCTCCCCACCACAGCCTCTTTGCCGTAGCCCTCGTGCCCTTTGACTTGCCACAAGGGCAGAAGGCAAAGGGGAAGAGGGTGCTTACCATGCCCGCTCACAGGAAGCCTTGGAAGCAGCCTCCCCTCTAGCGTGGGAGTGCCTTGGACCCCGTGCAGCTGCTGGAGTGCTGTGGGCCGAGGCTCCCTCCCCCAGGCTTACAGATGCCTCCACTTCCTGACCCCTGGTGCCTGCTGGCTTTATGATGTGGTCAGAGGGGGCCTGAGCCACGCATGTCTCCTGCTGCCACTGCGCAGGGTCCTGCCTCCAGCTCTCCGCTGCTATGCTCGGGAGCCTCTGTCTGCCTTGAGGAGTGGCCTCAGGTGTGCCCTCCTCCGTGGTCCTTGCGCCTTGCGTGTCCCATCAGTGTGACCGCCTTGACCTCTCGTGTCTTTCCTCCCCGTGGTCCTGTGGACTCCTCTGGGATGAGCTGTGCCTGTGGCACACAGTGGAGCCAGAGGATGCGGCGAGCCTCTGCCAGGTGCCTGTGGATGTGTCATCCCTCTTCCAGTGCGCGTGGCTGCTTCTGTGCCTAAGGTGACCTTGGAGCCTCCCTCATTACACAAAACTGCTCACAGATACACTTGTCTCTAAAACCACCCTTCCCTTTTGGCAACCAGAGCACAAGCACTGCTTTGTCTTTTCTTGAGCTTGCTTTATGGTGTTCTGAAGGGAGGTATGATCTCTGTCATAGACATACCACTGAGTTAGGGACCAGAATCCAGGCTATCTTGTGCCTCAGCCTTGTCTAGGGAATCTTTCTTAGGCTTCTTCCTGTCTCTGGTCCCTAGCAATTGCCTCTTTCAATTCAAAAGTGTTTCCAGTATCCTTAGTAACTGTCCAACTGTCCCTCCTCCATCATTCTGCCCCAATTTTTTTTTTTTTTTTTTTTTTGGTGGTACCAGGGGTTGAACTCAGGCTCTTGCACTTGCCAAGCAAGCGCTTCTTCTACAGAGCTATCTCCCTGGCCCCCCTCTCCGCCAATTTTATTCCCTGGTCACTGTCCTGTGTCAGTGCACCACAGCCATGTGAGCACAGGCAGCCTGCATCCATGACACCTCTGGGCTCTTGGTCCTGTGCTTATCACCTGGACAAACCCCATGAGCTCTTGGTCTCATTGGATCTCCAACAGAAAGTCACAGCCACTGCCCCAGCTCAACACAACACATACGGACACCCTCTCCACACTGTCCTGCTTGTACAATGGCAGAGAGATAGTAACACCTCACCGTTGCCTTACATTTTACACCATGTGGTATAGAATCAACTTCCCAGTATTTCGCAGTTGATTCTTAGCTCCTGTCCTTTGTAGCAATGTCCTCACTTGTTTTTTTTTTTTTCTTTTCATTCAGAGTTGACAAGTAAATGTCCTTTGTATTTGGCAGTGCCCAGTGGATTCTCCCCACCAGTGGGGTGGGAAGAAGGGGACTCATGGTTGCTTTCCATGACTTCATGGATATAGGAAGGTCAGCTACCACACCTAGGGATAAATGGGAAATTAGTGGCTCAAACTCAGTCACGGCAAAGGAACTAGGAAGAACAGTTAGCGTCGTCCTTATTTTATGCAGCAAAGAGCAGAGGGCTGCATGAGGCAGCGGCTCAGCTTTGTCCAGGCTCATGAGCACCTGGGATCCAGATCGCTAGAGGCATTGTTAGTCAGGACTTCTTTGACTGTTACAGTAAGAAAAAAACTTGAAGAGAACGGAGAAGGAAAGGTTGTTGCCTTAGATTATCTGTGTTAGTCAGCTTTCTGTGACTAACAAATATCTGAGGGAACCAACCTTTAAAGTGAAAAGGGTTCTTTTGGCTCACAATTTTAGAGGCTCCAGTCCAACAGGTTGACCTGATGCTTTGAGGCCTGTGGCAAGGCAACGTATGAGGTGTGATCAAAAAATACAGCTCATGTTTAAAGCTTTAAAATATATTGCAGTAAAAGACATATTGCCACTAACTCCCCTCCAAATACTTCACCTTGTGTTGAACACACTTGTCTCTTGTTCTTGCTATGTCCTGAAACAATTCTCGAATTCTCCTTCTTATCTTTAGTTATGATGTCATAGCTTCCTTGACATCCGACATTGTCTTAAAACATTTACCTTTCATAGTCACCGTGGCTCTAGGAAAAAGCTGAGAGTTGGATGGTACTAGATCTAACAAATAAGTAACCAAAGATGACCGTGATGTTTCCAGAGCTGCCTGTCCATTGGCTGGCACTCAGCAGCAGTGTTCACCTTGTTGTTTTTTTTTTAAATCACACCTCATAAAGACATGAAAGAGAAATTTCAGAACTGCATTAGAAAGTGGCAAGAACAATGGGATAAGGGTGTCCACAGAGAGGGGAAGGAATTTGAGGGAGATTGACTTCAGTGTGTTTTTTTTTTTTTTTTTGGTGGAACCAGGGGTTGAACTCAGGCCCTTGCACTTGCCAGGCAAGTGCTTATTCTACTGAGCCATCTCCCCGGCCCCTTCATTGTATCTTTAACCCTAATAAATTTCCAGAAAGTTAAGCATTCAATGTATATTTTGGTCACACCTTGTATCGTGGTGGCAGTTGGTGTGTGGCATAGATAGACAGCTCACCTCAGGACTGTGTGCGAAAAAGACAAAGCAAAAGGCGCATGTTCCCATTGTCCCCTCAAGGCCATGCCCTCAGGGACCTAAGATGTCCTACTAGATCCGCCTCTTAGTTTCTACACCTCCCAAAAGCACCAAGCTAAGCACCCAGTCTGTAACACACGGGACACTGTGTGGATGTTGAAGATCCAAGGTATAGCAGCACCTTCCAGCCCGTGGTTACCGTGGGCTCTCCCCCAGGCAGCCTGCCACATGCAGAATACTCACGTGCCATGTGAGAAAGGCATGGACTCTGCTGAAACCTGCTCAGAGGCCCTCAGCCCAGCTCTTGCGGAGCTGCGTGTGAGTGTGTGGCTGTGGGTGAGGGTTCGATTCATGCGCCAAGGTGTGCCTACATGTGACGTGGTGGCAGAGGTGGCTGTGGAGGGCTCAGCACAGGCTTCAGGTCGCTTCCCTCTCTGCTTTTATCTGTGTTTTTATACTGGGACTCTAACTAAGGTATTGTTTTTAAAAGTGTCACTGCTGATTAAAAATAAATAAATTAAAAGAAAAATTAGAGAGCCACCAATTGAAACATAGGCAAGCCTCCCCACCCCTAACCCTTATTGCTGAAACAGGTCAGCTTCTCTCAATAGCCTTGCAGCCCAGCAATTCCAGGAATTTTAGAAACATTACCTGTTTATTTCTGCTTGGACGTGACCCACACATCCTGCCCAATGGAGGTGGACCTTGGTAGGATAACTTCTTAGAAGCTATGAGAAAACATGACCCTCAGCAGGAGGAAGCTTCAGCTGCTGAGACAAGCTTGTCATTGGGGGAACTGTGCTAGGATTTTTATGGCCCTTCCAGTTGCCAAGTGCTGTAGTTCCTTTGTATCTATCGTTCACTCTTCAGGATGTCACTGTGCATTAGGAGATGGCAGGATTCTGCCACGCCCTGAGCTGAACGGGCTCTGGACTTGGCCCTGGCTCTGTGGGGCTCCCAAGACGTTGTTTGCCTAAAAAGGCACAGTAGAGCTGGCATCTCGTTGGTTCTTCTGTGCTAGACAATTCATGAGGCCCTTCACTCCAGGTCACCTAGAAGGTTGTGAAAAAGGACAGCTGTTGGTTTCTATGGATTTGAGGAGTTTCTTGGAAAAGACAAGGACCTGGTCAGGTAAATATGCAATTTGTGAGGATAAGAAAAAGATCTGTGGTTTCCAGGAGGCCAGAATTGGTAGCCACTGTCCAGAAGCAAAGGTAGCGAATGGGACAGAGCAGAGGTGGTATCAGCAGGACAGAGCAGGACCTGTCCGAGCAGTAACCTGTTGTGAGCACCTCCCTGCTTATCCTCTCTTGCCCCTCGCTCTGCCAGGGCTGGGGATTTCAGCCTTTGTGCTAGCCCCAGTGTTTCCTAGGTATCCTCTTCCCTAGTAGAGACTCATGATGAGTTGGTTCAAGTTCTCTGCACTCTGGAGAAATGCAGCACACCAGGAGAAAGACCTTCTTGGCCGTATGCAATGCCTTCTTTTTTTCTTAAGGTGCTGGTGTATGAGAGGGAAAGGTAACAGAGCTGTGAGTTAGCCTGGAATACATCTTAAGTTAGTTTATTTTTGTTGTTGTTGTTGCTTTTGGCAGAACTGGGGATTGAACTCAGGCCCTTATGCTTACTGGGGAAGCACTTATTCTACTGAGCTATCCTCCCGGCCCTGCCTGGAATACATCTATCTAACTCAGGCTACAGAGGCCCACGACCACAGGAACACTGGGAACACCTTCGTGAAGGTTCAGTGGGCCTTGGGATCCATGAAGCTGCAGGCGTGCATTCGAGCTCTGTAGGCCACTCCTGAATCTCACTGAGGCAGACAGAGGGGGAATCAGATGCTGCAGCAGCCAGGCCCCTTACCTTACCCACCTGGAGTGAAGGGCTTGGTGGGCTTGGTGGCCATGAGCAGCCAGAGAAGGAGACGGGAGCATGAAAAGTAAAGGTGAAGTGGGTGCCACACACAGCCCCACAGAGATAAGACAAGTCTTTCCTCGCCTTGGGGGCTGTGTGGCAGAGAACGGGTCATGTGGCCCCACCTGAGACCCCAGCAGCTCCTTCTTGCAGCTGCCATTGCCACCACCACACCTGCTGATGTTTTTCACAAGCCATGTCCAATAGAGCAGATTCATCAAAATTAGGCTGTTGTTCTCTCCTCCCTTGTTCCTTGGCAAATATTTAGTCATGATCAACTCTATACCAGGCAGCTTTCTAGTGCCAGGGACGCCTTGGTCCATGAGACAGATGGTCTCTGCCCTCTCACACCCACTGCTGGCAGGTGGTGTGGGACTGAGGGGCTCCCCCCACTGCCACGCCCCCCCCACTGCGTGGGGCCTGGGTCTTGCTGACCAGGTGACGGGGGAGTGATAGCAGCCCATGATGATTCTTCTAGCCAGGGGTCTCCCCACTGCTGCTTCCTAGTTCCTCCAACTGTCTAACAGGACAGGGCTGGGCCCACAGGCATTGTCCCCCAGAGGCAGGTGATACCGCATGGCGTGGGAGAGACTGGTACTCCACCTGCTGTCTTGAGATTCAAGTTCCCTTTGTTAAATAGGTAAGTACTTGAGTGTAGAAAGCTGGGGAGCACAAGGGCTTAGCTGTCAATTTGATAAGGCCTGGAAGAGTATGGTGGCCTGCAGTCTCTGCCTCAAGCCAAGCCTCCAGCAGCAGAGCAGCTCCTGCAGGTCATAGCCTTGGGGTTCTGCTGTGGTACCACTGTAGGGCTGGTAGCTCTTGCTTACCAGAGACTATTAAACATGCTGGAGCAACCCCCATGCTGAAAGGGTCCTGAAGGATTACCCAGGTGGGCCCAACTGGTGATACCAAGGGAGCAGAGAGGAGAGGCAGGCGGGCAGATCAGGGCCATGGATACAGAAGGGAAGGCAGGGACTGTGTGTGTTTCCTAGGGCTGCCAGAATAGGCAACCACAAACTGGGAGACACAGAGCCATCAAGAGGCCTCAGTTAGTGGGCAGAGCTTTTCCTCGCCCTCCCGTTCTGTCTTGTAGCTGCATCATGCCAAACGCCACCTCCATCTTCACTCATCCTTCCTCTCACTCTGCCTGCTGTTTCTCTACGTCCATCCACATTCTCTTCTTCTCATAAGGACATCAGAGGTTGGATTTAGGGCCCAGCCTAACCCTGTGTAATTTCGTCCTAACTGGATCACATCTGCAAAGATCCTGTTTCCAAATAAGGTCACATCCACAGGTACCTCAGATTAGGACTCCAATAAATCTGGGTGACACAGTTCTGCTCACTATATGAGATAAAGAGGACTGTGCAGACACCCCATGCCCACACTATGGTCAGGAGCCCCAGCGCTGATCCCTACGCACAGGAGCCTCTCTCACCTTGCTGGTACCAGGCACATGCCCACACATGGCCATGACACTAGCATCCTCCCAGCAGGCAGAGATTGGAGCATGTTCTCCCTTCCTCTCTGTCAAATACCTGCGGGCTTAGCTCAGGTATCGCCCTCTTGGCAATGTATTTCTGGACTCTTCTCCCACCCCAAGCCCCGGTCCTTTAGGGCTGCTCAACTCCTATCCTGGCACATGCCATGTCAGCTTCCCCATTATGTTCCCTTCTGTCCCTCCTAGAGGTTTTTCTTCATCCTGATGTTATCCAAATGATGCACTGGCACACAGTAGGCCTGCAGTGTTTGTTGAGTGAAGAACAACCAAAGGTAGAAAGATGGTGGACAGCTGGACAGCTGGCTGCTAACTGTTCCAGTGAGCAGAAGGGCCTCCAGGACCACCCTGCACCACCTCACCTCTCCTTCCTCAGCATCCTCCCATGCCTATTTTGCTTCAGGGCGCAACAATCCCCTTTATCACATATTTGTCAGCTGTCTCCTTTCCTGAGTGTACACCCCAAGAACAAGCATTTTACCTGTTTTTTACGGTACCATCTGCTTAGTGCCTTAACGCATATTTATAGGATAGGTAGATGAGTGGAAAGGTGATGGTATTACGCTAGGTGGATGGATGCACAGATGGGGTGGCAGGTAGCACCCTGTGGCCAGGAGAGGCTCATCACTGTGGTCACAGTAGCAGCAGGCCTTGGAGTCACCAGCACACCTGATCTCTGCGGGTGCTTTTGCTTTGCTTCCTCTCCTGCCATCTGCAGGCCCAACGTTTATTTTTTTTTCTAGCTGCCGTCCCAGAGCAAGGCCATTCCACTCCCTACCTGGGATTATTAACTGTCAGGCTGGGCTGAAGTTCTGAGGTCAGACTTCTGCTAGACCAGCCCTTGATCCCTCCGAAATACCCCCTGCACAAGGGCAAGAGATTTCAGCCGCAGCCTGCTCTGTACTGGGCTGTGTTTGCATAGCAAGTTTTGTAACCAGAGCAGTAGCGTGGCCCCTCGCTGCAGCATCTTGCATGGACTCCGACCTCCGGCTCGGAGTGTGCGCATGTGCGCATGTGCAGAAGAGATGTTCTCCCTCCCTCCCCAGAGAGGCTCACTTCATAGCATACACTTGTGTCCCAGGCCCACTCATTATGAAAAGCAATCAGAGCTTAGACCAGGCAGGGCCCAGGGAGTAGGGCAGCCACAGCTAGGTGTCTGTACTCATACACAGAAGTCAAAGCTAAGCCTGAGGGCCCAGGGGCCAACCAGATGGTGACAGAGTCATGACTGCCACGGAGTGATCACACACACAGAGCCAGCAGGGAGACCAGAAGACTGTCCCCGTCACACTCAGGAGAGGGCTCCTACCTTGGCCAGGCTGCTGCCAAGCAAGGAACATCCAGACTTACTAAGAACAGAATTAGAGCGCTGGACACTCAAAGGATGATTCTGGCAAGCTGGGTTCATTCTCTGCATCTGCAAGGCAGGAAGGGGGTCTCTGGTGTAGAGTCAGAGCACCATCTGCTCAGGCCAGGCCACTAGGGCCCCAACTGAAGCTCCTTTCCAAACTCCTTATGAGTCATTTCTGTCATTGTGTGCTGTTGTCAAGACATGCATGCCATCCTTTGCACTCCTATCTTACTGGTCACATTTTATGACAGATGAAAAGAGTGGTGAGGATACGATTCCTTGTGGCTGGATGATGCCCTCTGAGGCCTGAGGACAAGTCAGAATCCCTGCTGAGGTCATGCCCACAGCACAGCTCCCCAGTGCTGTGGCCAGGGCGGAGGGAAGAGGCCAGGATGTGGGTCAGAGCCCAGGATTCTGAGGCCTGGCCGGAGGAGGCTGGCACCTTCAGTTTGTGTTATGCCAAGTGCCACAGGCAGCTCCGTCTGTCCGGCCTCAGAGCTGAGATCCCAGTCTGCTGCCAGCTCGGGAGGGACCCTCAGCTTCCTGTCCATTGTGTGCTTGGGACACACCCAGCGTGTTCCTGAAGTGACCTGGGAAGGGAGAAAGGGAGGAAGGGAAGGAGGGAAGGGGGCCAGCTCAGAGATTGGTCAGGGCGGGAGAGGGGAAGTGAGAAGGGAAGACTTGGTGTTTTTCCTTGTTTGTGTTTTGTATTAAAGAAAACAAATAATATCCTTTGAGAAAACCATTAAACAAAGCACATCCTAAGGCCCCAGAGGCCCATTGCAGCTGCCTGGAGCCTGGAATCCATTCATGCCTTTTTGGCTAGATTGTTGGAAGCAAGAAAGATGGAGTAGGAGGGAAGGGCTGTCATTAAAATGTAGCTTGGAATGTGTCTTTCCCTCCCAGGACCCTCAATATCTGGGCCATATCCCTAAGGTCTCTGCACCCTCTTGACTCATCTCCCCATTGCCCCTCTGGGAAGTAAACCAGAGCTGCCTATGTCCCACATCCCTTCCCCAGTTGGGGCTGAGTCTTGTGAAAGTAGAACAGTGGGGTACTTTCTGTGGAGCCCCAATGGCGGGGATGCCACCTCACATAGGGGTCAGAGCTGTAGCTCACAGATCCACTGTGGTATGTTCACTGCGTGATACCCCTTGGCCTCAGCCTCCCTGCCCTCCAGGTGAGGGCTGGGGCCAAATGCAGGCCCACAGACTATTCTGCCACAGCCTGGGCTCCTAGACTCCTCCCTCCACCTGTGCCTGCCCACAGCAGCATGTCGTAGTGCAGGTCACAGTCAGGCTGTGTCCTGGTGAAGCCCAAGTACCCCATATTTCATTCTGGGCTGCTAGAAATGGAATGGTAATACTCTGCCATGTCACTACCATTTTCGTGTTGGGGGTGGGGGGTTGGGAAGGAGCTAACAACAGAATTGGCCATCAGCCCGGCTTCTGCAATAATTCTACCAGGCCTGGCGTTCGTTGGATCAGGCCTGCATTCCAAATAGAAGGTCTCTTTCCAACTGATGTCAGTGTCTAAGTAGTTGTCATGAAGACAATATGCAAAAGACCATCCTTAGAATTTTCCCCAGTCCCTCCTTTGAAGTTAAAAAGGAATTCAGCTATTTGCATGTTTTCCCTAAATACTTCCCAGGCAATATAAAGAGAAAGGATCTTGGGTAAATGCTTGCAGGGGAGCTGAGCCTAGGATCAGGAGGCAGTTTTCCTCTACTCATGGCAGACTCCATCTCTTGGTCCTAGCAATGGCACAGGGCAGAAGGTAATAACATTCCCATTTTATTAAGAAATTAGAAGACCTTATAGCCAGTGACTGTATTCCTGGTTCCCCATGAGGGACACCAGCAGCCCTCTGAATTGGGGCTCAAAGGGCCCCACTTGTCTCCCTTCACAGGGCTCAGCTCCCCATGAAAGGAAGATGGGGGACATTAGCACCCTGAATCTGCTGCCCCCTCTCTGGAAACCTTGATGTGCTCACCAGGTCTCTGGGCCTGACTATCCTCACTTGTGTTGGACAGTTTGGATATGGTGGATTCTGAGGTTCCCCTGGTGCCCCCAGTTCTTTGAATCTGAAATTCCAACATCCTTCCCTGGGTAAGCGTTTTCCATTTCCCATCTGGATTTGGAAGTCAGAGCTAGTCTCTCCCATCTTCCTGTCCTGCATGCTGTTATGGCAAGTGCAGTCCCAGATGCTTCTGCTCTCTTTAGAGGTTATTTATGCCCCCTCTCTTCCACATCCCAGGGCTACCACCCGATGCCCCATGAAGTGGAGATAGCGCACACTAAGAAGCTGTTCCGGAGGAGGAGAAACGATCGAAGGTAAGGAAGACTGTCTCGAGCACTGGGTGTTCTTGCCCACATCGGTGTCTGTGGCTGTGTCATACTGACTTGTGTTGAGCTCTTCTGGTGACAAGCTGCTACCCAGAGCTGAGATCGGTGGCATGGTGGGCTTCATTGCCATTTGGGGATTCCCAAGAGTGGGTCCTTTAGGAGTGCAACAGAGGACCGCTCTCCCCACTGCTGCTCCCTGGACTTTGCAGGCCAGAAGCATTCTTCGCGCTGACCTCTGAGCAGCGGAGTATCCCGAAGGAATAGGGCCTGCTGAGCTCCAGGAGGCTTCCGGAGCCCATGAGTCCTCTGGCATCTGAATTTCCTCCTTCCATTGAGAATTGTTCCTGTGAGAACCAGCTGTTCTACGACAGGCAACACACAGATAGCAGTGGCTGGTGCCGATGCTGTCAGTGCCCAGAGCAGTGAGCCATCCCTTCTGTGGAGTTCAGAATCCACAGTGAGAGCCACAGGACAGGAAAGGGGTGATGAGGTGGCCCCAGGCAGGAACGAGCAGCTGAGACTCGGCACCTTGAGCAAAGCATTGCCGCTTAAGATGCTTTCTTATTCGGGAAGGTATTCAGTGTGGTGTAGGTGAAAAAATCCAGGTGCAGAGCAGTGTTGTCATGTCGGCCATTTGTGCAAAAGGGGGAGTCGGAGTGTGTTTTTTGCTTGAATATGCATGAATTATTTCTGGATGAAAATCCAAAGAAAGAGAGAAAGAACAAAAAGGCTTATGCCTGAGGAATTAAAATGAGGTATTCCCCTGTGGGGAATTTATTCTTAGATAAAGGTGATGGCTGGTGGTTTTACCTTAAGTGAACAGAGAATGTTCTTAGAGACATAAGAGACAGCCAGCTGTCGTTCCTGGCTCAGAAAACTAGACACGCTGCCCTCACGCCGCATAGTGCCCATGGGCCGCAGCTGACATTGTCTCTGACCCTTCCTCTGCACACAGGCTTGACGCAAGGGCTGAGAGGTGGTAGCCATAACTTGGGGGGTGGGGGTCAGGTCACCCAAAATGCTTGTCACCCAACAGTAGATCTGGCAGGTCTGCAAACATTCACAGAGGACAGTAAATAAGCAGCTAGCTGGCCAGCTGCATCCCTGGCTTAGGCATCGGAACTACTAACATCAAAAGGAAACTGGAGCTGGGAGAATTGGACCAAGCCTGTCCTTCTTTGACCAGAAGACAATTAATTGCTTCACATTTGCTGCCTTTTTGCTATGTAGCATCACACTGACAAATCCCTACATTGTGGTTCTTGGCAGGGGGAAGAAAGAGTGCTACTCCTAAAGGAGAAACAGGGCTTACAAAGGCCTGGGGAGATGGCAGGGAGAAGGAGGCCTGTGTCCCTCCTCTTCTGTCCTAGGGTGTGTATCTCAGGTACAGAAAGTCCTCAAGCTTCTGAATGAGACAGCTTCTCCAGGCTTAGTAGTGGCATCCAGGGCAGCCCATATGTCCCTTTCTGGGCCAGGTCACCTTGCTCCACAGGAGTCCCCTGGACAAGGGCAGGCCTCCGGAAAGCAGCAGCATGACACAGGAATGTAGGAAGGGGCCTGCGTGACACGTGAGGACTAGGAAGCCAAGCTTCCCCCTGAGCCGTACTCATGGTAGAGAATGCCCAGGCTAGGTCAGTGCACCTTGCAGAGGATGTGGACTGGGCTAGCATCCAACGGGAGGCAATAAATATGATTAAAGGGATGGAAAGTATGTCCTGTGAGGAGAGCTGAAGGGCTGGGGCCAGGGAAGAGGAAAGAACATCCTCACCATGAAATTCATGGAAGATTTACATGGCGGGAAGGGGGGCAGCTGCCTCTGTGTTCACAGAGACCCCAACTAGAGGACATCTGCTGAAATGAAAGATAGGTTTTCAGTTGGACCAATGACAGACTCAAGGGAAGGTCTTGACTGTTGGGCCGGACTGCAGTTCAGGACAGCAGACACATGCTGACCCAGAGCCTGTGCTGGCAGGAACACCCACCCCTGCTCCCATCCTGGAAGACAGTCCCATTCATCATTCCCCGCCAGGAACTGTTGTGGAGTCCCCTGGCAATGGGAACTTTCATGATAAAAGCTGGCAGCCTTGTGGTTTAAGGACCTCATCATCTAAAGACAAGAGCCTCCAGAGTCTGAGAAACATTATGATTCTGATGTTCAGAGAACGGCTGCAACATACAACCAGGCAGCCCTCCCAGCCGATAACCTCTACTAGTGACTTTGCTAAGTACTGAACCTTTGTATTGACCTTGATTGTTAATACCTCAGCTGCACACAGTAACCTTCCCAATATTGGGGGCTTAAGCCACACTGAGAAATGCTCACATTCCCTGAGCACATCAGGTAGAAAGGGGAGCAAAGAGACTGACCAGAATCAAGATTGGTAGATAAGGGGCATCTGCATTATGTTTCTAATCTTGCCCTCTGTCGCATAAACAAAACGGCCAGCTCGTTCCTCTGGTGTCCCTTTGTCTCCTCAGAATGCTTGCAGGAGTCTGTGGCTTCTGTCTTCCTACAGAGTCAGTGGAGCTGGTGTCCAGTAGCTGCAGGCGCTGGGTAGCCCAGGCATAGAGCCAGATCTGGGTCGTGTGGTCCCACAGTTAAAGGAGCTTCTCCAAGGGGGATCTAGAATCCTCACCCCCACTGAAGTCCACCCAAGGTCCCAGGCCCAGCTGGCTCTCCAGTGTTTCTGTGTGCCCTTGCTGCCTTTATCTCCCCCTGGGGTATGTCAGAGGCCTACTAGGGAGCTGAATCATGGAGCTTTGAATGTTTATGTCCTGAAACTAAGAGGTTGGATGGGAACCCCAACTTCACTGCACATCAGCTCTGAGACCTTGGCAGATCACTTGAATGCTCTATTTCTTCTTCTATTAAATGGGTGTCTTGGTTATTTTTCTCTTTACTAAGATAAAATATACCCAGCATCTCAAGTTACAGAAGGAAATGTGTATTTGGCTTACAGTTAAGAGAGGTTTCACTTCCCAGTTAACTGGCTCTAAGGCAGAGGGACATTGCAGAGGAAAAACAGCTCATGGCAGGCAGAAGATAGCAAAAGCAAGCAAGCAAGTAGAGAGAAGCCTGACTGTGGCTCTTTCTGTCCCTTATATTTTACCCATAGGGTAGGTAACCCTCACACCCTTAATCCTAGCATCTCCCAGTTCATGTCCTTGATCCCAGCAGCACAAATCCTAGTTGCAGCCACTTCCAAAAAGCCCCACTGATGACCACAGGAGGCTTTGGGGGGACACCTAGAACCAGCCATAACAGTCCCCTAGTTGACAGATTTGAAAGAGCTCATTCTTGTGAAGCACCTACAATGGTCTCATGCCGCTGCACTCCAGGGCAGAGGGAATCCAGGTGCCAGCAAGCATCTCTACTGAGCGTCCAGCAGGGTCATCTGCAGTGCTGCCTGGGCTTCCTCTGCCACCCAGTGACGTCTGGGTGTGCCTGGACCCAAGAGGCCTTCCCAGGCCGAGGCCCCAGGCCCAATTGTTCCTTCTCCTGGATCAACTTAGAAAGCTCTGCACCTCACTGTAGGGCTCTGGGCTCCTTCTACATGAGCCATCTCCAGGTTCCACCCCCACTTCTCATGGGCTGCTTCGAAGGTCTCTGTGATTAAATTTGACTTGTAGGTATCTTTCCTCTGTTTTACAGAAAAACAAAAACTAAGGTCTTAGACAGTTCAAAGCTTCTCTTTTTCTTTCTTTCTTTTCTTTTCTTTCTTTCTTTTTTTTTTTTTTTTTTCCTGTTACTGGGGATTGAACTCAGGACCCTGCGCTTGCCAGGCAAGCACTTAGTCTACTGAGCTATCTCCCCAGGCCCAAAGCTTTTCTTCTTAAGAATGTTCTTAGAATTTGGACAATTGGTAACAGCTTGTTTATTTTTGGAAGCTAATACATGTTGGCAAGTTTTAGGCAAAATTATGCATTTTATGATATAAATGTAATAAATGAGTATTCCAAACATTCCCTGAAGAGTAGTGTGGCTGTGGGTGCTCTGTCTGCCTTCACCCAGCTGGAGATAGGAAGGAAGGAAGTCATCCAGGGTTCATCTGCCTCCCCACAAAGCTCTGTCCCCAGCATGCAGCCCAGGGGAGCAGATTCACTGAAGGACTAAAGTCCCAGCCTGGAACTCCTGTTCATCATGAGTGGGTCTCTCACCTCTGGGGTTTTTCTCAACTTCTCTCCCCACTTCCATCACTGTCTACATTTTAGTAAATGAACAAATGGAGGTATCGAACAAATGCCAACTCCCTGTTCCCTGGACAACAGAATCTGGAGTGGAGATTGGCTTCTCAGGAGTTTTCCTTGTGGGAGAAGAGGCAAAATGCAGAGGTTGAGCTATAATGCAGGCTTGGTGGGGAGTTCTGAAGTTAACCCCAGCTGGAGGGACAGGGCAGGCTTTACACCCCTGTTGGTCATGGCTGGGATGAGTAGCCTCCCTCATCCAGAGCAGTTGGCCTGGTGGATGGCAGGGAGGGATGTGGGCAGTGCCTTGCCACCAGCACCATGGAATGGCCAACTAGGACTGATTGAGCTGTAGTCAGGGCTGTGCTTGTGCCTAGAAAACATCAGAGTGAGAGTGGCCTCTCCTGTAAGGACCCGACCCGGAGTTCGCATGTGCTCGCTCTGCCCACGGTCAGCCGGAACACTGTGCACAACCGTGGAGCATGCACATGGCTAATAGAGACCAGAGGGGAAAGGCGTGCTTCTGGAATGCTTTCTGGCGGAGGTAGCAATCGCAACCCTGTGAGACTCAAAGAGGATTTGGGGGGGTTAAAGAATGCAAGGAACATGAGGTCCACAGCGAGGCAGGAGTTCCATAGGCATTCCTAGCCAGAGAGTATTAGGAATTGCCCTACATAGCTCCCTAGAAACAGGCAGATAGGTGGGTGGGGCTCACTACCCACAAGGACCTAAGCAGGAGGGAGAAGCCAGAGCCCACTGGCTCCAACAATCCCTGCCGAGGCTCTGAGGAGTCTCAGCAGACCCTGCAGACTCTGACGCCTGGCCTCTTAGCAATTAGAATGGTGCAGCTAATGCAGTCATTAGCGGTCTATTGCACAGTGCCTGCCACTGTGGCCAGGGAGACAGAAGAGACGTTCTCCAAATTAATTGGCTTCATTAAGTGAGGTCTCAGAACGGTTAATTTACTTCACGTGCAATGCAGATGGAAAGAAAGAATAAAAGAAAACCTGGGCCACCTCAGCTAGTGTCAGATGGCACTGCTGGGCGAGAGACAGAGGAGCAGGTGGCCCCCTGGAGCGCAGAGTGGGCCACAAGCGGGACGCGCAGGGCCCTCGCAGCCTCTGTGCCACAGCTGACCGGGGCTGCAGCTTGGTGTCCTCGGATTGTAGAACCAGTGAAGACTCTGTTCCTCCCTCTCTTTTCTCTGCCAGCACATACTCAAACCTTCAGTGTCACCCATCAGATTTGATTGTGTGGGTTCTTGGTTCATCTAAGTCACTAATAAAAACAAGACATCTGGAACTGGGCTAGTGAATATCCAACTTCGTAAATATGTTAAGCTTATGAAATTCTATGCTAGAGAGTAAAATTTTATGGGATATGAATTATTTGAATCAAAGAAAAAAATTAATGAAAATATTAACTCCCAGGATGGAGTGATAGGGCCAGCTTCTTGAAATACCTTGGTGTTCATAGGATTCCCTGAATGTGTCGGGCAAGTAATCTTTTCAAAATACATGAAGATTTGGTCTGGCTGTGATTTGGCCCATGAACCTGTGGTAGTGATCACTAATCACTTTCTTTTCTTTTAAACCACCTGTTTGGAAGTCACAGGTACACACAGAAATATTTTGCCAGTTATCTGGACATGCTTACTCAGCCCAATCAATTTGATGCCTAAGATTCACCTCTCCTCAGATAGGGGCAGGGGCTATTTATGACCTCATGTGAAGAGTCCTTTTATCATGACCAATTTTCCCCGCCCTTCAAGTGAGGAGGTAAGGGCTCAACGCGCAGCCACTGCCCTGAGGCCTCCTGAGGTCTGGTGTCCTGCAGAAGCTTATTTGGTTCTGCCTCTTCTAGACCAACTCTTCTTTCAAGAAAGGCAAACTTAGATGGGATGAGTAGCCTCCCTCATCCAGAGCAGTTGGCCTGGTGCAGGAAGCTACTAATAGAGTAGATGTTATTTATCCCTTAATTTTACATCATCTACTCTATTAGTAGCTTCCTGCTTCTCTCCTTTTTCTTATTCTGTGTTTTAAAAAAAAATACAGTTTTAGAGTTGTCAATATTTTTAAGCTTCATTCCTTGACACTGCTTGAGCCTAGGCCCAGATGGTCATCAGGGATCATTGGGGGATCCTTGTTCCAGTTCTGGAAACCATCGCCTTTCATAGCTGGGCTCCTGGGTGAAGGCGCTGAGCGTGCCCAGCGCCTCCTAAGACCCCTGTCTTCAAGTCACAGCTGCTTTCCAGACCTTGCCACCCTCCTTAGCGCCTAGCTGTTGGTCCGCCCGTCACAGAGCCTTCCTCCTCAAGGGTGCATAAGTCTCCTAGACCTTGCTCTCCAGGAACAGACCAGGAATTGACTACCTGGCATCCTGCACCTATCCATCAGCTCATTCCCATGAGCTAGCCCTCTCAGAAAGGTTTTTGGGCATGCTGGCGCATGCCTTTAATCCCAGTAGTGGGGCTGAGGCCCTATGGGCTGTACAATGAGTTCAGGGCCAGGCTGTACTATGTATCAAGACCTTGTCTCAAAAAAAAAAAAAAAAAAAGTGCAGTTGGTGCTCAGCACTCATGGGTTCCCTACTGCAGACACACCTACTTGCTAAAATTTATCTGTGCCACCAAAGTCAACATCCACCATACTTTTTTGATCCCTCACCAACTCACAGAGAGCAATAAATAATTTGAGTTGTTTAGCATTCAGGTTCTGAGCCGAGGTCACACAAGTCAACACCTTGCACTCTTGTCTCAGTTTGCGAACTACAGACCAGCTTTCTTTTCATGGCATGTTTTGTGCTGTGGCTTTCACATTTGTGTGCTTTTTGCTGGTGACTTTCTTGCTTAAAATGGCCCCGGCATTGTGCTGAAGCGCTGCCTACTCTTTCTAAGCATAAGGAGGCTGTGATTGCCTTACTGGGAAGTGCGAGTGTTAAATAAGCTTCATTCAGGCAGGAGTCATGATGCTGTTGGCTGACAGCTCTGTGGTGTGTATCGAATAAGGCATCTTGGAACAGAAGCGCACGCACTGAGGCTAGGCGTTGGTCAGTTGGCTTGCAGGCAACTAACCTGGTGTTCTTCCTAACAGTAGTAGTTGCGCCCTTCACTCACTGTTTGGGTGACTTTATAGATGTAACTACTGGGAAGAATGCAGTCAGCTGTGTTGTGGTGATGGGTTTGCAGGCTCTTGTTTGTGTGGTGGCAGCCGTGCAGCTGGGGGCACGAGTGGAAGTCAGGCGACCTTCCTTCCGCTTGTCATCGCCCTGCTTGGTTTATCTCTTCATTCGTACCGTCCTGGGGTGACACCATCACTGAAGCCCTCGCAGGATGCTCAGTGCTAAAGTGACTGTCACTGCCATTCTGTCATCAGGAGCCCAGGGACTGCGAGACAGATCCATGCTCACATTGCCCACGGTTTCTCTTTCTATCCCAGCAAGGAAATTGCCCTCATTAAGTCTCTGCTAAAGATAGATAAGAAAATGGGACAGGCAAACCCCCACCTGGCAGGCAGCCCTGTCAGATTCTGAGCAAAATGAGTCAGATAGGAATTATTTTTAGGATTCTCTCCTCCTCCCGCACGCCCACCCCCAAGCAGGCTCTCTTGGAAAGAACAGCTCATTTCTTCAAGCCACGGGTCCAGGTGCATGTTTGATTCGATGGAAGAGGAGACCCCAGGCTTTGCGTGGATCCTGATGATCCAAGTGATCTCTGTCTAGTGTGGCCACTCTGCCCACCCACTGGGCAGAAGCCACCAAGAAGGTCCCGGAAGGCTGGACTGTCCTTTCCTATGAGCAGTGTAACTTCCCTGACGCCTTCTCTGTTCCTCTTTCTGCACCTGCTCTCATCCCTGCACAGTGTGAGAAGGGCCATGGGAGGGCCATCCTGTTCCTGGCTCAGGGCCCACATCTGTGTGGGGGCCAAACGAGCACACGAGGTGGTCCGCCATGTATTTTGCAGAGCCCCTGGGTCACAGCTCTCTCTGCCAGGTGATGGCACCTCCCAGTGCCATGTCCACTGATCTGGCTGTGGAAATTTCCTCTTTTTTTGATCGCTCTTTCCCAGCTATTTCATTTGGGCCTGTAAACTTAAGCAGCAAAGCAGTTCCAGGGCCAAGAAAGGTGGCTGAAGAGCAGGTATGGGTACATGGGCTTGGGGACCAGGGGGGCTGATGGCCAGAGAACTAGCGAAATGGATAAGGACACGCTGTAGTGAGTTTTTATTTGACATAGATTGCTATAAATATTTGATCAAAGAGGGGTGCTCACAAACCTCAGGAATGCTTACATTTTTTAAAAAATGATTACAGTAAAACACAAATGCCATTAATCCTCCTAAAAATATCCTAAATGTTCCCCTCTGCCTTAGACACACTTAGCTCATCGTTCTTTGCAGTGTGACTTCTACTATAAGGTTTTTTTTTTTAAGTTAGAAATTCATTATATATTTTTTAAATTTTTTTCTTTTTATTTATTTATTTATTGGATACAGGGTCTTACTACGCAGTTTAGGCTCATAGTGATCCTCCTGTCTCAGCCTCCCCAGCACTGGGATTATAGGCATGTGCTGCCACGCCCAGTTTTGGGGCCAGCAGGGCTCTGATTCTGGGGCTGACATGGCATGTGGTACCAGGGATTGAACTCGGGTCTTTGCACTTGCCAGGCAGGTGTTTAGACCACTGAGTTATCTCCTCAACCCCTGTATTTTTCAATCACTGCTTGTGCATCCTCAGTAAACATGGATCCCTTGTGCTTCCTGATGTTTTTGCTCAGAGGATCCCTGTACTCTGAGCTGAATGCAGGGCTGAGAATGTTGGGCTAGGAGTCTGGAATCCAGACTTCCATCCTTAGGTGTGATCCAGAACAGTTTCCTTACCCTCGGAGCACAGTTTCCTCAGCCATAAAATGGATTGTCGGGGGCCAGGGGTTCAATCTCTGGGCCTCCCATGCCAGCCCTGCCCCCGGGGTACACTGAGATGGCAATTAAGACTGGGTGTGGTGGCACACACCTGTAATCCCAGCTCTTGGGAGGCTGTAAACAGGCGGATCACTGAGTCTGATCTAGTAATGAGACTCTGAACACCCTGTAGACCTTTCCCTCAAATACAAAAAAAAATAGGATTGTCATTCTAGCTCTCAAACATTCAGAGTATAGGGCTGAAAATGAAAATGGACTCTTCCCAGGAATATTGTGTGCCATAATCATGGAATGGGAAAGACAGAACTGAGACCCTTCCAGAGGTTGTCTGGGCATCAGTAATCAGTGTCTCTTATGTGGTTGGCCCATGTGTCCTCTCAGAAAATTCCAGAAAGGGAAGTCATGTCTGCTTCCTTCTCATGTACACGTTTCCTCCTCTACACCTGGTCGCTGTCTGCACCCTGGCACCCGTGCTCCCGGCACCTGGCTCCTGGAAATTGGACACTGCCAGGGATGCCACAGGAAGCACATCAGAGGATCTTCCTGCTGGACCCCCCAGTCAGCCCAGAAGTCCCTCAACCAATCTAGAAGCAGTTCCAGGAGCTGACAGTGTCAGAGTACTGATTTAAAACCTGTCTCAATTACCTTCTCATCACTGAGACAAAATACCTGGCCCCACAGTTTCAGGAAGAAGGAGCTTATTGTGAGTCACACGTCAGTACAGAGTTCACTGGCTTCAAGGTAAGACAGCATGGGATAGGAATGTGGAGGAGCAGCCGCTCGCCTCATGGCAGCCCGGAAGCAGAGAGGAGTGTGAAGAGAGGCAGAGAGGGGAGACAAACCCTTTCAGGCACCGTTTCCCAGTGACCCATCTCTTCCCACCAGGTCCACCTCCATCATTAAGTCAGCTAGAAAGCCCTTCTAATCCAGTCTCCTTCTAACGGTCTTGTTTATGATCACATGAGGTTTAGGGGACGTCTAGATAGAAACCATAACAAGCATTAAACAAATAGTGTTCCTATAATCTACCCAGAATCCCAAGGAGGGCCATACTATTTTTATTTCTATTTTATCTACAGATAAAGCAATTTGTCAAGAGAAGCAAAGCAACTCTAGTGATGTGGCTTCAGAGCACGTGACCTGGCCAGGCCTCTGACCTGAAATGTCCCTTGACTCCCTATTCTGCATCCTCAGCCTCCCTCTCCTGGCCCCTCACTGCCATCTGCATAGGGTACTAGAGATAGCGTGGCCCCCTTTGTGCAAAGCACAGTTTTTATAACTTGTGCTTAGGGGAAGGCCATGATATCATTTGAATGATTAAGAAATTAATGAATGGTGAGACTTTGGACCAAACCCCACTAGGTAGGATGTCCACTTCTTGTCTTCTGTACCCATGCCCTAGGTCAGTTCTGCCAAGACACCTTGCCACAGCTGGGCGGTTCATGAGTGAACATATTTGGAAAGTTCCTACAGCAGGCCAGCATTTACAAGTTATAAGCATCCCACGCCCTTTGGTAAGAGGCCGGGAAAAGGGTGCTCTAGAGGGATGAGGATCTCTCAGGAGAGGGCTTCCTCCAGCCCCAGGGGGACAAGCCCAGGGCATAAGAGTGCCTTCCACTTGCTAAGGCTCCACCGTAGTGGCCAGGGCACAGGTTTTAAAAATACCAAGGAGCCTTCCTGGCCAGGTCAGCATTTACCCTGAGCTCTGAAAGTTATTTCTGAGTCTTCCCAGTAACATAATTTTAGCCATTTAATCCAGTGAATGTGTTTTAGGGAGCCACGGTGGCCTCTGATGGGGTCTAAATTATTTTGGGAGGCTCTGGTTTCCAGAAGTGATGCAAGGTTTCAATTAGGCAAGACACTAGCAAACAGAAATAAAATAACTCAGGAAGACAGACTCTTGGGTCCCCAAAGGTGATGCCTGAGTGTAGCACCCATGGGAGAAGTGAAGGGAAGGGGTCCCATGGGTGCAGTGTCATCTCTGAATGGCAGCTGGTGACAGCTCGTCCTCTCTGTACACTGGCAGGGATCTGAAGGCCTAAAAATGTGGGCAAGATGTGGCTGCTCGTTTTTTCCCAAGTCACCTGGATAGACAGAGCTCAGCAGACCCAGACCAGTGGCAGGCTGTGTAGATCCACTTTGCAGGTAGACGCTCAGATTCACCAACAGTTTGTGGTGCACTTGAAGTTCTAGTCACCAACACATTAACAGCATAGAGGTCTTTGGAAGAATTACTCAGCAGTTCATAGGTTTTCAAATAGGGCCCCTCCAGCCCCCTCTACCATGTCCCCATGTTCCTTGTGGATTAGATGTTCTCTATCTGCCCTCCCACTCACCTTGTTAGTCCCCAGTCCTTTCTTAGTTCCTTGTTTCCAGCTCACCCTGTCCCTTGGCTATCTGGCCCTACACCGAGGATACCCTCATGAGGCCCTAGCTCTCATCAGCTCCTCTGCTCAACCCTTCCCACTGCCCCCATCCTCTATTCCTCAGCCTTACCTGTCTTCTTTTGGTCTTTTCCCTAGCCATCCCACAGTTGGCTGGGGAGGTCAGGCCTGGCCCAGGGTGAAAGAGCTTCCCCTACCATACACACACCTGTTACAGGTGTAGCAGCTGAGGGATTCAGGGTTGAGCAGGGAGGGCAAGCTCCACACCCTGAGTTGCCTCTCTGTCAGGTAGCTGAGGTGCCCAGGACAAAAGCAGCTGCCCAAGCCAGCCCTATCTGCATTGAGCCCTCCCTCTCGACTCCAAACAGTCTTTCAGCTTCAAAGAAAGGACTTGGGGGCCAAAGGACCCAATTGCAGCCTTTTGCTTGTTGGGCTGACACTGAACTCGAGAAAGGACCTTGTGTGGGCTCAAAACAAAGATGAAAAGTGTTTTTAGAAGGAAAAAGCAGGAGATGGAGCTGTGTGCCTTTGGCCTGGTGGCCCTAGCAGCCACATCGAACGTGTGGTCCAGACTGCCACAGGCTGGGGCCTAAAACAGAGCACATGACTCCACATGATCACCCTGAGCAGAAAAATAAGGTGGCTTCAAACTGTGATCTGAACACTCAGGAGGGCTGGAAATGCTTGGGCAGTCATGGGTAGGGAGCGTCGCCTTTGGGTGCCCTGTAGGCACACGCACAAGGCTGGCTCCTCCCAAGACCACACCATCCCAATCCCAGATCCTTGTCCTTTCCTGCCATATCAAGGCAGTGTCAGCCCCCTGTCCTGGCCAGCATTGGTGTATCTTAAGATTGCTACGTGACTCTGCAAGCAGTCAGAAACAATCATCCCTACCTCCTCAGCCATCCCCTGCTATTGCATGCAGCCCTTGGTGCCCCAGGTATACCATCTGTAAACCCAGTGCTGTAAGCCTGAGTGGCTGGTATAATCTGGCTCTAGGGGGCAGCTCAGGGCAAGTCACTTGGCATCTTCACAAGCATTTGGTGATTGCCCAGAGTTCAGAAAACAATCTAGTTTCTAGCATCTTAATAGACTCCCATGAGTAGGAAGTAGGTGGAGCTAGAGGATCCATCTTTTTTAAAAGGAGGGTTTTTGACTCTTAAAAACTGAAAACTATTCAATGTGAGGCAAACACACATTTGCCAATGCCTTCATTCCCTGGGGTCATGCCACAGGAGCCACTACAAGGGCCTCATTCCACCCAAATGTACAGATGGCCCTTTGATTGTGCTGAATTGTCTGCTCTGGGCTAGAGTCTTGCAGTGTTGGGCAGTGATGTGCAAGGTGGGTCAGATGTGTGCAATCTCAAGGCATCACTTCACCTCTCTGAGGCCTGTACAGTTTCAGCTATCCAACAGCTCACCTACCTCATCTCTACACTTTGAAGTCCAAATGAGTTGATGCTAGAAAAGCAGGTTAGAATTACAGATGTTACATAAACAGGATTTAGTGTCTCTGCATTTGTATTATACACATGACTGTGCTTGGGGTGTGTGTGTGTGTGTGTGTGTGTGTGTGTGTGTGTGTGTGTGTGACTGCTTTAGGGACTCTGCCAGTCATCACTGCCAACAATAATTTGGTGGAAATGGAGCTGGGTGTTTGTATTGGTTAACTATTGCTACATAACAAATGACTCCAAAATATAGAGCTTAAAACAACAAACATAACTTTAGTCAGTACCAAGGGTCCAGAGTGCAGAAACAATATGACTGTATGGTTCCAGTTTAGGATCTCCCTTGAGATTGTGGTCAAGCTGTGAACTAGGCATGAGGAGGCTCAGTGGGAGTTTGAGAAATTTCCATCAGTTGAAGATCTGCCTCTGAGGTCACTCACCAGGCTGCTGGTAATCTCAGTTCCTCCCTAATGTTGATGCAAGATGGATCTCTTTATAGACATGTTCAGGATATATTCGTGAGAGCATCTAACTTCTCTAAGGATATGATCCCAGAGAAAAACAGATGGGTAGACAGGCAGATGGACAAACACCAAATGGCAGCTGCAGATTTTTTTTTTTTTTTTACAAGCAGATCTTAGAAATGACATACTGTCCTTTCTACTAGATTCTGTTGGTCACATAGACTAACCTTAATGTAACGAGAGAGGAAGCTATCCAAGGGTGTGAGCTGCAGGAGGTGAGGATGGTTGAGACCCATCTAGGAGGCTGGTGATCACAGCCCCAGCTTCCCCCAGTGATTCATACCCTTCATCCACACAGAATATAAGCCACCTCTCACTGGCTTATTTGAGGACAGCATTAGTTCAGAGTCCAAAATCTTATCATCCAGATCATGTCTAGAGACAGATCTGGCTCTTTGGGTGTAGGCCTCAAATTCAGTTCCATCTTGATCTGTAGGCCAGCGGTTTAAGGGACTGGTTAGCTGCACACCTCCATGTGCAACATATGACAGTGAAGCAGAGATAGGGCAACTGCCACATACACTCATTCAAAAGGGGAAGAGAACACAGAAAAGGCATTGGTTCTGAGCAGTTGTGGAATCCAGCCAGGGAAGTATTGGAAGGTCCTTGAGTAGAACCCAGTCCTATTCTTGCCAAGAAGTGGCTACCTTGCTTTTTTTTTTTTGTGGAACCAGGGATTGAACTCAGGCCTTTGCACTTGCCAGGGAAGCACTTATTCCACTGAGCCAGCTCCCTGGTCCCAATACTCTGGATTCTTGCTTACGCCTCCAAGCATCCTTCCCCTGTCCATGAGAGGCCACATGTATTTACAGCTCCACTGTTTTCTTAGCAAGCTTCCTGCTGGTAAAATTTTAGGGGTCAGTCTAATTCTTTCTCGTTAGGCAGCCTCTATGTCTTTCAGCCCAGCATGCTCCCACTGATACAGTTCTCTCAAAAACTTTATCTTCTGTGAATCTTGCTGGGTTCTACATCACTAATAAAGTCCCACCATCAGTCTCTTCAAGACTGTCTCTTCCCTGCTTTGGGCTTCTTGGAAGGGACAATGACAGCTTCTTAGATGCTCTATTGCTGGACTGAGAAGATTGGAGCCTTACATTTTTTATAGACTTTTATTTGTCTGGCTGCTCTTATGGAACCACCATTGCTCTTTCTAAGATCTTGGCAAAGAATTCCAAAGCCACCCCACCCACCCCATCCTTAGGCCTCGCTTTCAGGAGAGCGCCTGGACTTGATCTTTACCCAGAAGTCATTTCCTAATTTTAGTATCATCTACCATCTGGAAAGTCTGGGAATATTCAAATCTAGCAACTTCTTTTTTTTTTTTTTTTTTTCTCATCACAGTTCTTCTTTTAACTTGTCTCTCTCCTCTCACATTTTACTGTACCCAGCAAGAGGAAACCAGGCAGCACCTTCGGCACTCGCTGGAGATCTCCTGGCGAGGCCACGTAAGCCGTGAGGTCTGTTTTCCCGATCACTCTTCTGCAGGAGGCAGGGGTACTGTGCACTCTACCCCTGAGCAGAGCAGGGGCACCCATCCTCCTGTTCCCAGTGATCTGTGTCTCACTTCCCTGAAAGCCCTTACCGTTGGTCTCCTCAGCACCTGTGCTTCTCCTAACAGGCTCACCTTGAAATCTCCCAGGCTCCTGCTCCTTACCAGGCCCAAAGCCATGTGCACATTGTAGGTTTTTGCTTTAGCAGCACCTCACTTTCAGGCACCAAAAACTATATTGATTATCTCATGGTATATAACAAATTAGTAACTTAATGCATTTATTACCTCACATAGTTTCTGAGGGCCAGGAACCCAGAAGCAATTTTGTTGGGTCACTCCGGCCTAGGATCTGTCTAGAGATTGCAGTCAGGCTATTGGCTAACATCGTAACCTACTGAAGGCTTGGTTCAGGTGATGTTGAAAGGCCCACTTGCAAGCTTACGGATGTGACTGTTGGCCCACCTCACTTCTCACTTGCCACTGGATGGAGGCTTTGTTTCCTTGCAGCCTTTGTTTCTCTGTGGGGTATTTATGACAGAGGGAGGAAAGAAAGATGCAGAGGGAGAGACGGAGACAGAGGTAGATAGAAAGAGACAAGAGGGAGAAAGATAGAAAACAACCTGGTGTCTTATAACCTAGCTGCTAATGCAATGCATCATCCCTTCTGCACACAGCCTACCTTGTACAGTGGAGGGAGGGACTGAACAAGGCTGTGAGTAGCAGAGGAAAAGAGCCCTGGGCTCACCTTTGTCTGCTTAGAGTTCCTTCAGTTCTTTCCTTTGTAACTTCGACTCTTGTGCTTTATGATACAGGGAAACTAACAAGCACTTTGAATGGGTTGAAGCATTTTGGGTTTGCCTTCTTCTCTGGCTCAACTTCAGGTCTTTCCAAGAATGCCTTCCTTAGCCTGTTCTCTATACTCTTTGCTTCTGTCCTTCCTACGTGTGGTACCTCTCAATAGTGAGCATGAGTTAGAATGTGTCTTCCCTGTTGAAGGATGGGATGCTGTTGCCTTCAGAATATACCTATACCCAAAGGGATCAAGCAGGCGGTCCCAGGAAAAGGGACACATACACACTCACACACACACACACACACATTTGCACACAAGCGTGCACACAAATTTTCCCTTTAACTCTATCACCTTTATAAAAGGTTGAACTTTAATTAGGAGCATAATGAAATACTGGAATTTGTCAGACACTGACAGAGAAGGCTTCTTTGAGTAGACTTCCAATATTGATACCATGGATAAAAACGTCTCTTCTGCCAGACATGGTGGCACACCCTTGAAATCCGAGCACTTGGGAAACTGAGGCCAGAGGATCACTACAAGTTTGAGGCTAGCCTGGTGTACAAAGTGAGTTTATGGCTAGCCTGAACTGCACAATTAAACTCTCTCTCTCTCAAAAAAAGAGGGGGCTGGGGAGGTGACTCAGTGGAATAGGTGCTTCCCTGGCAAGCACAAAGGCCTGAGTTCAATCCATGGTTCCACAAAAAAAAAAAAAAAAAAAAAAAAAAAGGCTTTCGCATCCCAAAGCAAGCCAAGGAGCCAGTTAGGATGAGTACTAGTGTCCTCACAAGAAGAGTGAGGTAAATGAGATGCAGAAAGGCCGTGCGATTTGTCCAAGGCCTTGCAGATCTGAAGCTCGAGGCCATGCGATTCGTCCAAGGCCTTGCAGCTCTGAAGTTCATCCAAGACATATGGATGTCTGCATTCCTTTTTGCAAAATTCTGGAACATTGGCCCTGGGCAGGGGATGTGTACTTCTTTTCAGCCCTCCACAATAAGGGGCAGCCTGGAGTTCTCTGCCCATGAGGAAGGCTGATCCTACCCTGAAGACAAGATATCTAAGCTTCAGAGTTCTGGGGAGAAGAGAAACATTCTTCAGAACTAGAAATGTTGTGACAAGTGTGATCAAAGATTGTGAGCTACCACATAGTGGTGGACAGCAGTGAAGGACCAGGGAGATGGCTCAGTGGAATAAGCACTTCCCTGGCAAGTGCAAGGGCCTGAGTTCAATCCCCAGTTCTGCCAAAAAAAAAAAAAAAAGAGAGAGAGAGAGAAAGAACCCTCTTTGATTTGCCCTTTTCTTTCTGCCCAACTACCCTTCCTCTTTCTGTGGAGGCACTTGGTGAGAAGCGCCTCAGGAGGCTGTCCCTTCACAGAATCATTGGAATGAAGTAATAATAAGCCCCGCTTTGTCTACAGCTGTGCTGCCCAAATGCAGTCACCACCCCCGTGACAGTTTCAGTTCATCAAAATTACCTCAGTTCCACTTCCTAAGTCACACGGGCCACATTTGAGGTATCAGCCACCACTATAGATAGCACAGCTATGGAATGGAGCTTTTCCATGAAAAGCTCCAGCCCTGCTCTGCAGAAACTGTCTTGGCACCAAGGAGAGGCAGCACAGAGCAGTTGAGGAGGAAAGACGAGTGAAGGAGAATAGTACGGAAGGGTCTGAAGGCAAGTCAGAAACAAAGGGGGAAGCTGAGAAAGATACGAGTGCTCGCAGAACAGTTTGTGGCCACCCCAAGGGCTCACGAAATATTGGCTTCTCTCGAGTTGGGGTTGGGGATGAGGGTCAGTACCCATCCCAGGAGAGACTCAAAATCCAGGAGGATTCCCACTACAATGTGAAGTTCTGAGCACACTCTGGGCCACCAGAACCTCCAAGAACAAATCAGCCGCCTCCTGACCCATGGCAGATGTCACTGTGAGGGCTGAGTCCTCCAGTGAGCGACACAGGCAAAGCTTTGGAAGGGCAGAGACTCCCACTTGGCCATGGCCCCTGGGTCTTTCCTTGATGTGGCTCCTGCTCATGCCACTGGAGCAGGGTTCCGTGAGCTTTCACGTCTGGAAAACCCTATGCAAGCCATGTCCCCAGCAATGTCTTCCAATAGATCTCCAGCTCATCTCAAGACATAGTAAGAGTTTGTTTTGTTTTTGCTAAGTGGGGGGAGGGGTGATTAGATGAGTGAAGTTTATTCAAAGAAAACCTTATTTGGAAACTAAACACCTAGCCTAGTAAAAGAGGACTATCTTAGTTTTAATCAGGCTGGGGCCAGAAACGTAATGAGGACAGTCTCCTTGCCCCCACCTACAAGCATAGCAAGGGAGGCAGCTTCTGCATGGAGTACCTTCTGTGCTGGGCATGCTTCCTGGGTCATGGACCCACGTATCTTATCTGCAAAGGACTGAAGAGTAAGTCTTTTGGGCTTCATGTGCATAGGATTGCCTGTCATAGCTACCCCACTCTGCTGCTGAGGCATGAGAGCAGCTAGAAGAATATGAAATGAATGATAATGTTCCAATAAAATTTTGCAAAAACATGTGGTGGCTGGGTTTGGCTCATAGGCTATAGTTGACCAGTCCCAGATCTACATAGTGACAAATCTACCATCCCTACCGAGAGAATGCGATTTCTGCCTGCCTTAGAGCTGAGGAGACAAGGTGCAGTGCTATAAGGCCTCCTCCCTGCACTGCAGTATTGAGGTGGCCAGGAATTCAGTTAGAGCTCCTGTCCCTGGAGCTGCATGTTGATGTGGAGGCTGAGGAAGGCCTGTCTGAGGCCACCACATGAAACCTAAAGGTTTTAGGTTCCTAGAAGGGATCCCAAGGCACAGCTAGTGACCTTGGAAGTCTATAGGAGAGAGCAGTAGTGTTTCCCTGCTGCAGAGTCCTATGCTGACCAGAGTCAGACCTCACTCTAGGGCACAGCCAGTCTGGCCCATCACAGACCTGATGGCACCTTCCCATGCCGACCACTAGGCTGCACTGCCTACAGCTCTCTTCTAGAGAGTCCACTATAAATCCACCCTTCAGTGGGAGCTGTCCCAGAGCCCCCATCCTGGAGTTAAGACCACAACCCATAGAATCTTTGGGCACAAGAGGAGTCTCTTGCTCTTGACAGCCCATCCCCTAGCCATCTCAGAATGCTGGCCTTTAGCTCCCCGAGGGATTCATAACCAACTTATTCCTTCTCTGAGTCTCTGGCCTCACTTCCACCCTAATGGCCCTCTGTGAATACTGTAGGGTCCTCCTTCTGATGGGGGCAGTGGCAACCTAAAGTCCAGTGCAGGGGGTATGTGGACGCAGAGCTGGACATCCCTCCAGAGGACCCACTCAGCAGGGCCACCAGGGATGGCAGCTCCTTCTTACTCTCCAGGTCTGCCCTAGGAGCCCAGGCTCAAATCCAGGTGGGAGCAGCCAGCGGGAGCCAAGCTATCTGAATGAGGGGCTGCTGGGCCCTACCTGCATCATCAGAGAAGGGGAATGGGTACATCCTCAGGGCCTGTGCCTTCTGGCAGTGTCTGCCCACTAGAAAGAGAGCTGGGCTCCTTCTCATGGTCAGGGACAATAGCAGAGTAATTACTTTGAAATTATCTGGACCCAGGGTGCACGAGGATTTGTTTGCAGTCTCCTCAGGGCAGCATCCAGGGAGAGGAAGGAAAGCTTTCTCTCAGAGGCTGAAACACTGCAGTCTTGGTCTCATTTCTCTGGTGCACAGGCTGCTGGTTCAGTGTCCCGCACCAGCCCCTGTCAGAGAGACAGCTGGGACTGGAGAGAGTGGCTTTAGTCAGGAGGGAATTTTGGAAAGTGCTTCTTACAGCCTAGGTCTGGGTCAGGCATTCAAGGAACTTACAGTCTAGCCAGAAAGGAAATTAGGGCATACAGAAAAATCCTCACTCAGTAAGAACATATTGCCGTATGTGTGCTTGTGCGCATCCACAAAGGTCCAGGGATGAGACCTGCCTGTCCTGTGTTTGGGGGCAGTAAGCAAACTGACCTGAATGTAGAGGACATTCCCATGGGCTGTAGAGGGAGCACAGCAGGGGAGTGATCCACTGCAGAGTGCTTGCTGTGCCAGCAGGAAGCTGGACCCCACGTGCAGGCCATTGCTACATCTGTTGTGCCCTCATGCAGCTGTGTGGGCATCACAGCACAGAGAGCTTCTTGCTGGAGGGCAGTGGGTGCAAAGGCCTGTGGCACTGGAGGATGCCGGGAGAAGAAGCTCCTGGTAAAAGGAAAAAGATAAGACAGGAAGGTACAAGTGGATAGTGGGGCCAGAGGAATCGGGAGGGGAGAACAGGGCCCAGGGACAGATTCTGTATCTATGCCTGTCTTGGGTGCCTTGGGCTCCTTGTTCTGAGTTTCAGAGCCCGTTCTTCCCGTTAGGCCAAGGCTCTGTACAGTGCTGGAGTCTGCTCCCTATTAGTTGTTTTGGGTTGGCATCAGATTGTGAACCATCTAGGCCTGCGGGTCTGGCAGGAAGGCTTGGTGCTCCCCTTCCATCTGTGGTCCTCCCCAGGAACCCTGGCCATCGCCATCCATCAGGGCAGAGCTAGTAAACACTCCAGAAATGTTTGTGGAGGGAAGAACAGGAGAGGGCTGGGCTGGTTGTGATCCTGGATGCCGTGGGAAGTGGAAGAGTTGGAAAGGGCACACCAGGGTGGTCTGGTGGTTTAGGATGGCCTCATTCCTGGGAATGGTTGCCACGCAGCATTTTCCCTGGCCTTTCCATAGCAGTGGCTGTTCCTTCCCAGAGTGTTATGAAAACCTGCAATTACTGAGCCACCTCTGGGTGGGGGCGCTCAGACCTCCTCTTCTGCCTTCCAAGATACACTGAGTCAAGACTGGGTCAGCGCAGAAAGTGGGCCCCTCTCCCATACTCTCCACGGGACTGTGGTTAAAGAGCCTGGTGACCAGGAAGGTGAAGGGGATTGGACCGGTGCCTGCTCCTCTCCAGGCTCCATCCCCCCCGCACTCAGCGTGCTCTGAGGCCACTCAGCAGATACCACAATGTCCCTGGGGCCTGGGGCCCCTTCTGCCTCCAGCTGCATGGAGCCGAAGCACTAGCTGTGGAGGGGCCTTGGGAGAGGCTCAGAGCAGGAATGTGTGATGCACAGCTTAGTGGAAAGCTCCACCCAGGCTGCCACTCTGGGGTGGCTCAGCTCTGCGTCTTGCTCTCTCCAGTTCTTCCGATGATTTTCCTTTTGGGCATGTTTATTTCCTGGCTTCTAGCCTCTACATGTGTGAGTTGTGGTAGGGGGCATGGAGAGAGGAGAAAAAAGCATAGAGAAGAATGGCTCAAGACCTAAAATTTTCACAGTGGAAAAAAGAATAAAAGCAGCTCTGTGGGTTGGGAACTCTCTGGCTCTGTCCCTCTGTGGTTGGTGACTGCCCCACCCCCCACCCCCAGGCCCTAGGCAGCCCTCCTGGGGAAGCTGGCATGGCTCCAGTCTCCAGCAGGAAGAGCATCAAGAGAGTCCTGTGGGCTGCGCCGGCCACTAGGCTTTGACTGTCTCATCTCTGGGGAGATAGTCACCCTTTGCCATCTGACCAGTTGCTGTATCCATAGTCAGGCAGCTGTGTATGCCATAGAAATACACACATTTGTTCAACTTGCTATTTCCTTCTGGGCCCTGGTTTACATGCTCCTAGCCCCATCTCTGTGACCCCCACATGCTTCTATGTCCCTTGAGAGATTGGTGCTGCCACCAGGCGGAAAAATGAGTGATGGACTCTGAGCTTTTGTCCTTACCTCCTGCCTCTAACAAGTTGGCTCCTTCAGTGGCTTGGCCAGGAGTAGGCTGATATCACCATCTCCAAATGGTCCTTTTAGTGTCTGCACGGTCTGCTTTCAAGGCCCATGCAGGTCATCACATCCAGGCTCCTCATTTTGCTCACCAGAGCTATGCCCGGACACTTCTAGCATTTAACAAGGCCCTACCCTGTCTCCATCAATAACCAGAATTCATGACACTTGGAACAGAAACAAACCACAGAATGACCCCTTCTCTGATAAACTGCTGTATGTAAAATTCCTGGGACTATTTGCCCCTTACCCAGATGCCTTGGAGACACCCTGTACATGACCCGCTCTCTCTACCTTAAAATCAGATCAGGATTCCCCCAGCATCTTGTCACCTCTCCCTGCCCCTCTGGCTCTCGTGGAGATTATTCCCATCACATCATAGGTCTCTTTGATTTTGCCTTTTTTAAAGGCCTTTGCTTTGGCCAGAACCCTCCAGTAGTTTCTCATTTCATATTGGATAAGGAACAGTATCCTTTTAATGATCTGCAAGGCCCAGATGGGGAGGCTCTTGTCTCCCCTCTGCCCTTACTGTGTGCTGCTCCTCCCCCCCTGGGTCCAGCCGCACGGGCCTCCCCAGGCCTGTGCACATCAGCAAACTCCCACGGCAGAGCCTTTGCTCTTGCTGTCCCCTCCGCCTGGATGGCTCCTCACCTAGCTACCTATGTGGCTCTTCTCTTCCCCCCTCCAGTAATTGTTCAGTATCGGTGAGGCCTGTGCTGCCCTATCAAGGGTGCTCCCAACATACACCAGCCCCCAGATCTTCCTTCCTGACTTCCTAGTTTCATAGAATTTTACATGTTCTGACACTACCTAGTGCACTTATTCTTTTAAGTGTCTCCCACCCAGCGACAAGCTCCACAAGGGCAGTGTGTTTCATTAGATTTCTCTCTGATGCCAAGAGAAGTGCCTCATACATAGTAGATGCTCAGCAAGGATTTGATGAATGAATGAATGAATGAATGAATGAATGAATGAATGAATGAATGAATGAACAAGGAAGAAGCCAGCCCTGCCCAAAGTTACTTCCATCACCCTCGCAGGGCCTCTGACTTCTCAGTGATAGTCATGCCAGCTGTCTGTATGACTTTTCACCCTTGGGCCTTCTCACCCCAACCCCAATGCAAGTCCTTTAGACAACCCAAGAGGTTCTAGCATCAGAGTTCAGAGTTGAAGCAGCAGAAAGAAAAGTCAGCTCCCGCCATCCCCTCTGAATGTCTGGTCACCCTGTTTCTAAGCCTTCTCTCACTTCTGGAAGTTCTTACTGCTGAAATTCTGAGTATCACTACAGTGACAATGATTTCTCCTCATACCTCCAAAGTCTATAAGATCAATGTGATGTACGTGCCTTTAGACCCAAGTGGAGGGTCTGTAGGCAGAGTCATCCTAGGCCGGTGGCAGCAAACCTACGGCACACAAGCCCAAGGCACTGTTTATATCATGAAAGCTCTAACGGTTCACTCTCACTGCCCTAAGCAAGGATGGGAAACTAGGTATCTGATGGGCAAGCTGAGCTAGAGTCTAAGCATGCACAGGCATACACTGTGGCCTGGGGCACCCTTGTGAGGGACAGAACCTTTGCTCAAGGGACCTCTGGGAAGGGTATTGTGTTGGTCCTGCTGAAAGGCTCTGCTCTCCAACAGGCCAAAGGGCATGGGATGGGCCTCAGAGCTGCTGGCCCTCTGCGCTGGCCCTCCTTGTCCCCAAGCTCAAACAGCAAGGGCCTGAGCACCATCTCCAGTGCAGCTGGGCTCTGGCTGACCATATGGTTGCTGCCTGTCATCAAGGATGAGCTATGGGCACCATATGAACATGTGGACATCAGCTTTTGATATGTAGAAAACATGCCAGGGATAGACAGAACACTCCACTTGCACCGGGATGGCCAAGGCTGTACCCAGAAAGGACTGAGCCCCAAGTCTCAAAACTTTAGGAGCGTGATCCAGAGAATCCAGACCCTGTGAATAGCCCCATGGAGCTGTAGACCTGAGGCCTCCTGGAGGACATAGATCCTGCGAAAGGACCCTGGGGACACCAGAGGAAGTGCTCTGAGAGCACCAGGCCTGGAGCCTGTCTCAGCCACGTCTTAAGTAAAGAGCATTGGCAGAAGAAATGGCAGTTACTAAGTTTTGGTCCCTGATCTGTGTCAGACATGGCCAAGAACAGTTCATTCGACCCTCAGAACTTCAAGCAGTAAACTTCATGTCATCATTCCCCCACTCGCTTTTAGGAAACTGAGGCACGACCCAATGCCTGGAGCATTCATTAAGAGAGTGGCCAGAGCCTGGCCCTCAACACTCTATCGTGGGTTCTTTCCAGCTCCAGGCAACAGCATATGCATGCTCTGTTGATGCCTGGACTGCCCGCTGGTGTCCGAGGAGCACAGTGGAGGTCACAGGAGCCCACCCAAGAGCTAGAAGCTCATCCAGTCGGCCGCTCACAGCCCTAAGAGCCTCTCTAGTGGTTTCCACTGTTAGTTTTAAATTGTTTTTATTCTTAGTAAAATATTTAATTTTTACCTGTAATGGACAGTTGGCTAAGGGCACGAAGCATTCAGGAACAGAGGTACTAAAGGGCTGGTATGCGAGGAACATGTAAATGGTAGTAATTCTGCACGTTCTCATCCGCACACACTGCAGGATCGAGAGGCTCACGCACTTCGCTGCAGCCACAGAGCTCAACCCAGGCTGGGGAAGGAGGTGACTCCCATCTGCCTTCCCCTCGCTCCCATTGTCGGCTGTTTGGGCAGAAGCCATTGTGTGCACTTCCTAAAAACTCTGGCCTTGTCATTTAGAAACAAAGCAAGAATATTACAAACTGGCTGATTTTTATTTTTTAGAAAAGACCATAAAATTCCAGAACTCCAAACAGTGAACCACGAAATCAATGTTTTGCTTTTTGTTTCTCCTTATGCCTTATATAGTCAAGCTTTAGCCTCCAGCCCAGCGTGCCAAAGCCGCAGTGTAGTGCAGATATGTCATTTTGAAATTGCTTTGTAGAAAGTGATGCTTTTGCTTTCATAGTTCATTTACACTGAACACAGGAAGATGCATCGCTTGGTAGAAGGGGGAAGGTTCCAGCTTACTTCTATTTGTGGATGTTTTAATGATAATATTAAACATGAGCCCCGTGATTCACTTCTAGTAACGAAATCAATCGAGCAACCTCTTTATCTGAGACTTTCTCTATTCCCAAGGATGTTTACAAAATAGTATATTACTGTGAGAGGAGTTCTCAAGTCTAAGAGCTTAGCCAGGATCAACCAGGTAACCTCCCTAAATGCCCCAGTTTCTACAAAAGTAAAAACAAAAATAATAACAACTCATCTTCTCAAGCCGGGCGTGGTGGCGCAGGCCTGTAATCCCAGCACTGGGAGGCTAAGGCAGGAGGATTGTTGTGAGTTTGAGACCAGCCTGAGCTACAAAGTGAGCTTAAGAACTGCATAGTAAGACCCTGTCTCAAAAAGACAAAAAAAAAAAAAAAAAAACCAACTCATCTTCTCCCTACTGACTAAAGAGCAGGTCCCCTAACAAGGACCATAAGGCCCACCCTGGGAAACGGGGTCTTGCTTGGGGATTTTGGCTTTGCAAGCATGACACAAAAGGACCAGCTGGCACACTCAGGTGAGTGCTGGTGCTTGGGTCTTCCTTATTTTTTGTAGGCGGACCCTCAGCCTGCGCTTCTTTGATATCCCCTCATGATCAGACTTAGGTGATACACATTTAAGTGAGGATGTGTCCTGAGTGTCATATGAGGGAGGGACACTGACTTTTAACCCCTGGTTGGTGAGGTTTAGCTTTCCTAGTTAAGGTGTTATCTGCCAAGTTTCTCCACCATCAAGTGATGAGTTTTCCCTTCGTAATTAAGAAACAGATGTGGGGACATCATTTGAAATTATGCCAGTTTCTATTCTTCCTCAAACTTTTATTCCATGGCCTCTTTTGAGGAAACAATTATTATTATATTGGTTGCAAAATTTTCTCATTCCTTCGTTCCTCCTAAATTTACTAGTTGGCTCTTGACCGTAAGAGGGAGTCATTGTCTGGTTTTATTTGAGACAGGGTCTCACTAGGTCATGTAGGCTAGCCTTGAATTCACTGTGTAGCCCAAGCTGGCCTTGAACTCAGACTCCTCCTGCGTCCTAGGGTTACAGGTGTGCATCACCACATCCAGCTTACGGTTGTTTTTAAACTCACCCTCTGAGGCTTGGCACCCTAGCATCTGGAGGCCGGGGAGGATCTCTTTGCGACCCAGCCCAGTATCCTGGAACACATCTCCGAAGCCTGGCGCAGGCTTGCAGAGTGAAGATTATCAGCATCCTACTACAAGCCTTTGTTTTGAAAGTTTTTGGCCCAAGGCACCACCACTGGGCAGCCACGTCCTGAGATGACCGGGCTGGGGTCTGGGCATGCGCTGTGCCTCAAGCTGTCGATGGCTCCTCCCCTGTGGTAACAGCTCGCCACGGACTCAGCAGTCCCATCAGCCCTGGCTGAACAGTGTGCCCCAAGGGACGCTCTGCCCCAGCCAGCACCATTTCAGATTTCTTCTCCTTCCCAGGATGGAACAAATGGAGTTGACAAAGGAGACTATCCCAGGAGGGTGACTGAGACAGGATGGCCAATGGAGAGAGGCAGTGGCTAGCAGCGTGCCCGAGACATCCTGTGACTTTGGTGGAGCTCTACTGCCCAAGAACCCAGGCCCCTCCGGAGCCACCCTGATTCCTCTGCTTCCCCATACCAGGGTGCTTCTGCTTCACCTGGGGGACCTTCCAGGAGCCTCCCTAGCCAAGAGGGCCTGAGGCCTTCTCCAGCACTGGCCTAAGGCGGAGAGCTCAGTGTCTCTCAGAGTGTAGTCAGCCTTTTCAACCCCAGCTCTGCAGTTTTCCAGTCCCAGGCACAGCCTTGGCATCTGCTGGAGAGGTATCCCAGCTCCAGAGCTTCCCTTTTGAATGTGCCCCCACTAGGCTGCTCAGCTTAAAAATCTCCAGTCTACATCATGCTAAAAATCTCAGGATGTTACAGTATAGTCCATGGTTAGTATCAAAGCTTTCCTTCCTTCTTGCCCCTCCCAAACTATGCACACAGTTGGAATGAGAGAGCAATGATGCCCTTGATTGGTGGCAGGGAGTCTCAGGCACGGGGACAAGTGGTCTCAGAGCTCTTGGGTTGCTCTCCCTTTCTGTCTCTGGCTGGGTAGACGGGAGGAAGGTCAGGCTTGCAGGGATGAGGAAGAATCAGGGATAAGAGGAACAAGGATATTAGGTCAGCATGTGCTGAAATGACACTCACAGCCCCTGAACGTGGTGCATAGAGGAGGGACCTTTCTACGGCTGAAGTCTTTTCATCCAGACACCTAAGGTTGGAAGACCTAGACCTTGACCCCCACCCAGGGTGGAACTGCAGTTCCTCTCCCAACCCCTTTTTCCCCGTCTGCACCCTCCATCACTGCCAAGTGTCTCTGCTCCACTCTCAGTTTGCTTCCCTCACCCATCTCCTCCAGGAAGCCTTCCTGACCTTGACAACAGAACACATGAGACAGCCAGTCTGGCCTCATGCTGTTGCTACTGGCTTTTTGAGTAACATAGTGGTCCCACCATAAGATGTTTAGTTGCCTGAGGACAGGAATGCTACCTTGTAGCTGCCTAAACCCTTGCACAGGGCAGACCTGCCAAAGTCCAATGATCTGAGTTCAGGGTGACAAGGTTGGTGTGTGATTCCATCCAAACTTCAAGACAGGCCAGCCCAAGAGGCAAAATCTCATTCTGTCCCTTCACTGTCATTTGTTCATCAAATCCAATGTGCTCACAAGTGAATAAGGATTCAACTGTAGTTGAAGAGGGACCTGCAGAGCTCAGCTTGCTGGCCAGTGCCAAAACTCTGCAGCCCATCCCATCTTCACTTCAGGAAGCTGCCCAGCAGGTTGCATTGGCTGGAAAACCCCAGAGGGAGGCTGGTGAGGAAAAGTCTGGGAGAACAGCAGTTGGATATTTTTGGGGGGTGGTGCTTTTCTCATCTTGTCTTCATCAGTGGCAGCTCACCCCATGAGCTGAAAAGTCATGGAGAAAGCAGCTGCCTCTATACTGTGTGTGGCTGGGTTCTCCCCACTACTGTGGGCTTATTTTAACAGGGATAAGAAAGTCTTCCTGGGATAGTTATGTGGGCTTTCCACTCAGAATGAAGAGCATGGACCCAGAGGCCCAAGTGGGGGACCCAGAACAGGTCCTAGAAGGGTCCTTGGAGTAAAAGGCACTACAGGTTGTTATGAAGATTATATGGGAACATGTGAGTCTCTAACAGGGACAAACCACAAGTACATTCATTAAATCTGAGTATCCCTTCCCTATGTAGGGAGACCAGGGTCCAAGACACCCCTCCCTTGCTCCTCAGAGGAGGCTTCAAAATTATAGATAGTACTGAATGCTACATACTAAGTTTTTTCTGTGATAAAGTTAATATATAAATTAGACATTGAAAGAGATTAACAATAATAACTAATAATAAAATAAAATGCTCATAACAATAGACTCTAGTAAAAATTATGTGAACACCATCTCTCGCTCTTGGATGCCGTACTACTCTTGTTCCCACTTTGTGTGTTCAAGGGATGCTTGCAGGATGAGATGAAGCCAGGTGGGTCCCCAAGCACTTACCACACTGGGGACCTCACTCTACAGTTTGAGGTACGGCAGCAAGACTAGATTTGGTTTTCCTTCTTTACAATTTCACAGAACGATTTGTTCTTAGTGTAGATTTTAGCAACCTTGGCATCTGGACTTTTCTTTCCTTATTATATCAAAAACACTAACATTTTCCCTTAAAGGAAGAAGTACTTTATGCCTCCTCTTTCCATAACCAAATTGCCAGTACTATATGGTCACTTACGTGTTTGGGGCTCATTATTAATAAAATATGGGGTGCTTGAACAAGTGCTGTGACAGCGCAGCAGGCAGTCTGATCAGAGATGACTAAGTAGCTCACAAGTGGGTAGCATATACAGTGTGGATACGCTACCCCAAGGGATGATTCACATCCCAAGTGAGACCAAACAAGAGAGTACAAGGTTTCGTTAATGGTATTCAGAAAAACATGCAACTTACTACTTGTGAATTGTTGGGTTCTAGAATTTCCTTGATTTATAGAATTTCCCATTTCTTATTGTCAGACAACATACTTGATGAGGGCAACTGAAACTACAGAAAGTACACTGCAGATGAAATGGGATAAATGTGTCAGGGAAATCTGGGAGTAGGCGAGCAAGCAGTGACGGTGCTGAGTTCAGTGTCCTTTCTGCATCTTAGGATACTTGTGCTGTTCACATGTGTCTGTCTGCTCCACATTACTCCTACCACGAGAGTAGAAACAGGTGGAAAGCCCCAAGGTTGAACTTTTTTTCTTTTTCTTTTTTCTTTATTTTGGCAGAACCGGGGATTGAACTCAGGCCCTTGAGCTTGCCAAGGAAGCGCTTATTCCACTAAGCCATCTTCCCAGCCCCAAGAAGCCCCAAGGTGTGGGACAGCATTTGGGGTAGAGGCAGAGAATGCTGTAATGGAGCTGACCTCATCCCTAAGCCACTGCATGGCCAGATGTTTGACTGACAGGACAATAGACGGGCATAAAGGGAGGCAATTTGTCTAAAACTACCCAGCTAGGAGAGAGCAAGGACACCATTCCAAAGCTGCTACTGCATCAGGCACTCACCGAGGACTCTTAGGCAGGCTACTGAAAAGCAGGAAGGGGTCTTGCAGAAAGTTCTGGTCATAGCATGAACAGGGGAGGAACAGGGTATCATAGGAGTGCACTGCAGCCCAGAGACTGCACGCCTCTAGGGACAGGTAGCTCTCGCTGTTACCAGGCAGCCCCCTGCATTAGGGGGCAGCCTCCCTGTGAGCAATACCTCCTATACAGTAAGCCCCTTCAGGCCTTCCCTTCTCTGGCCATCATCACCACGCTGAGAGGTTCTGCAGGTGTTCACACATGGGACTCAAGACAACTTATAAGGGGCTCTGTCTGTCCCCTTTCACTGCCATCCTAGCTACTCTTGATGGAGGGCCACCCTGCTGCACAGAAACGGTGACATTAAATAAGAGAAAGGTGAAGTCTGACAGGGCCATCAGCAGTCAGAAGCTTGCAGAGCAAGTAAGATGGTACCCTTGGCCAGGCCGCTGGAGTGCCGGGTGGCAACTGGGTGGACGCTGGTGACCAGCACTGGGCAGGAGCAAAAGAGTCATTGAAGGTGGCCCCTAAGCCTGTGGGACCCACTGAGCAGTATCTGTTAAGGATGGTGATACAGGGTACATGGTGATGACAAGGTCTTCTAGGGGAAGCTCCATCCAAGTCACAGCCCTGAGAGGCCAGATCAGAGCTGGAACTCAAAGCTGGACGCCCTGGATGGCTTTAGGCTACTCACCTCCTTCCCTCACTCTCAACACCTGGCGCAGCTGTATTTCTGCCAACACTGGACACAGTGTGTGGCAGGAACGTTCATGCTGTATTGCCTGGAAAACTCACAATATAACATTACTACCCTCAAACACTAGTTAATACACTTGCCTCAGCTCTTGTAAAACTCACAACAGGCTCTCTGCTCCTGCTCTGCGTGCCCGCTGATAGCTGTTCTTCCCATGCAGTGATCTAGACAAGATGGTGAAGGTCAGAGTGAACGGAATTAGCCGTACTGGATGCCTGGTCACCAGGGCTGCTTTTGACTATGGCAAGGTGGATGTTGTGGCCATCAGTGACCCTTTCATTGACCTCAACTACATGGTCAACAAGTTCCAGTATGATTCCATCCACGGCAAGCTCCATGGCACTGTCAGGGCTGAGAAGAGGAAGCTCGTCATCAATGGAAAGGCCGTCACCATCTTCCAAGAGCGAGATCCCGCCAACATCAAGTGGGGTGATGCTGGCGATGAGTACATGGTGGAGTCCACTGGTGTCTTCACCACTTGGAGAAGGCCGGGACTCACCTGAAGGGTGGTGCCAAAAGGATCATCATCTCTGCCCCTTCCGCCGATGCCCCTATGTTTGTGATGGGTGTGAACTGCGAGAAGTATGACAACTCCCTCAGGATCGTCAGCAATGCTTCCTGTACCACCAACTGCTTAGCCCCACTGGCCAAGGTCATCCATCACAACTTCAGCATTGTAGAGGGACTCATGACGACAGTCCATGCCATCACTGCCACCCAGAAGACTGTGGACAGCCCCTCTGGGAAGCTGTGGTGTGATGGCCGCGAGGCTGCCCAGAACATCATCCCTGCGTCCACTGGCACTGCCAAGGCCAGGGGCAAGGTCATCCTGGAGCTGGACGGGAAGCTCACGGGTATGGCCTTCCGTGTGCCCACTCCCAGCATGTCAGTGGTGGATCTCACCTGCCACCTGGAGAAAGCAGCTAAATACGACGACATCAAGAAGGTGGTGAAGCAGGCGTCAGATGGTC